>PVIY010018577.1:0-47342 GCA_004026745.1 Myrmecophaga tridactyla
GTGATTGTGACGTTGGTAGCTACCAGGGGGAAGTAGTTTCTGAGTGTGCCTGTAACTGCGGATGTTGTGTTAACAGGAAGGACTAGTGGTTTTGTAGTTGGCTACGGAAATGGGCGGTCTACAACAAAGCACTAGAGAAAGACAGTGCAGAGCTCTGAAAAGGGCTGTGAGATATTAGGACCAAAGACCCCTCATATAGTGGATGCGCCAGGGTATAGTGCCACAGTCTAAACTTCTCTGCTACCTATATAAGCTTTACAAGAGTAAGCCTCATGATTGAGGGCATGTCCTATTGATTTGGGTGTCCCTAATGTTTGACACAGTGTCAGGGGATTCTCTGATGGCAAGGTTTAATAGTTTCATATTCTTTCTCCCATACCTCAGGGGACTTTGCCAATACTTTTTGATTATCTGCTTAATATACTCTAGAATGTCGGGTTCCCTGTGTTTCAATTGTTCAAATGAGCTATACAGATAGGTTGAATTAGATTATGCACAGAAAATTTCAGTTCCAGACCAAATAAAACTTCCTTCCATTGGTCTCAAAGAATATGTGTGGTTCTAAAATACAGACACTGTCTTCCTTACCCCTGTATCCTGAATTACTTTAACCCAACCTTTTTGGCTTTGTTCTTATCTTTAAATATGATGTTTTATATATATAAAACAGCTCTCAAAATCCAGAAATAATAATCACCTCTCCAGATTTAATGTGTCTTCTCTAAAAATTTATAATCTAGACCCCGGTTTTCTTATAAGCATTTTCTAAAGGTGATCGATCATACCATTCTTGTCCCTCTGTTTCTGGCTTATTTAGTCTCACCAAATGTCCCACATGTTCATTCTCATCATTGCATGCCTCACAACATTGTTCCTTTTTGTAGCAGCACAAACTTCATTCATAAGTACACACCATCATTCACCAATCTACTTCTCTGTTAATGCATCCTTCAGCCACCGGCTTTCATCGGGCATTATGTAGAGGGCCCAAAGTCCACAGTCCATCAACATTCTCAATTTCAGATAATTTCATTGTTCCCAAGAAAAAGAAACCCCCCCCCCAATAAATACACCCTCACCAAGTAGGTACGCTAAGCCTCCTCTTAACTCTTGTCCCTCTTGCCATTATTTACCTCTGCTGTTGCTGTGGTAGTGCTGATGGTTTCCTTCTGAACATAGATCATAGCATGAAATAGCAGTTTTCCCCCTGTGCCCTGAGTTTAAACAATCTTTGTATAAGAATCAAATCTTTGAAATAATTCTTGCAAAAACTAACTCCTATTTCTAGTATTAATTAGTGGGACACATAGATCTATATAACCCCTTTCAATCCTGTTCATCTTCAATATGAGAATATTACTCATAGAGCCACTTGAGAACCACATTCACTCCCATATATTCCCTTACATTGGAGTTCAACCTCATCAGCTAATGGATCACCCATCTCTAGCTTCTATGTATCTCTAAATCTCCTATATTCTGTACTATAAGCCTCTGATTATACCTATATGCTGGTCATAAAAGTGGAATCCTACAAGAATGGCTGCTATTAAACAATAGCCAGCACTGCATAAGTGTCCCAATTTCTCCACATCCTCAACATTTATGGTTTCCTGATTGTTTAATAGCAGCCATTCTTGTAGGTGTGAGGTGATATCTCATTGTAGTCTTGATCTGCATTTCCCTTATAGCCAGTGAAAATTCGCATCTCTTCATGTGATTTTTGAGCCATCTGTATTTACTCTTCAGAAAAATGCCTATTCATATCTTTAGCCCATTTTATAATTGGGTCATTTGTTCTTTGTTATTGAGTTGTATGATTTCTTTGTATATACAGGAAATCAAACCTTTGTCTGATATGTGATTTCCAAATATGTTCTCCCATGAGTTGGCTTTCTCTTCACCTTTTGACAAAGTCTTTTGAAGTGCAGAAGCATTTGATTTTGAAGAGTTCCCATTTATCTATTTTTTTCTTTTGTTGCTTGTGCTTTGGGTGTAAAGTTTAGGAAGCTACCTCCTATTTCTAGATCTTGAAGATGTTTCCCTACAGTCTCTTCTAGAATCTTTATGGTTCTAGTTCTTATATTTAGGTATTTGATCCACTTTAAATTCATTTTTGAGTAGGATGTAAGATAGGGGTCCTCTTTCATTCTTTTGGCTATTGATATCCAGTTCTTCCATGGAAAAGACTATTTTGTCCCAGTTCAGAGGATTTGGGGACCTTGTCAAAAATCAGTTGACTATAGATTTGGTGGTCTATTTCTGCACTCTCTACTAGATTTCATTGATCAATGGTTCTCACTTTTTGCTGGTACCATGCTATTTTGACCACTGTGGCTTTATAGTAGGTTTTAAAGTCAGGGAGTGTTAATCTTCCCACTTTGTTCTTTCTTAGGATGTTTTTAGCTATTCAGATTCACTTTCCTTTCCAGATGAATTTGGCAATTAGCTTTTCCAAATCTTCAAAGCAGGTTGTTGGAATTTTGATTGGTACTGTGTTGAATCTGTAGATCAATTTGTGGAGAATTGACATCTTAACTATATTTAACCTTCCCATCCATAAGCAGGGAATGTTTTCCCACCTATTTAGATCTCCTTTGATTTTTTTAAAGCAATATTATGCAGTTTCTGTATACAAGTCCTTTATGTCCCTAGTTAAATTCATTCCTAAGAACTTGATTTTTTTAGTTGCTATTTTGAATGGAATTTTTACTTAACTGATCCCTCAGCTAGGTCAGTGCTTCTGTATGGAAATGTTACTGACTTTTGCACATTAATTTTATATCCTGCTACCTTGATGAATTTGTTTATTAGCTCAAGTAACTTCACTGTAGATTTCTCAGGATATCCCAAGTATAGTATCATATCACGTGCAGATGAGAGTTTTATTTCTTCCTTTCCAATTTGGATGCATTTTATTTCTTTGTCCTGCCTGATTGCTCTATCTAGAACTTCTAGCACAATGTTGAATAATAGCGGTGACAGTGGGCACCCTCAGCTTGTTCCCAATCTTAGTGGGAAAGCTTTCAGTCTCTCTCTCTATTGAATACGATGCTGGCTATCAGTTTTTCGCATATTCCCTTTATCACATTGAGGTTGTTACTTTTGATTCCTATCTTTTGGGGTGTTTTTAATGAGAAAATCATACTGAATTTTGTCGAATGCTTTTTCAGCATCAATCAAGATATCATGATTTTTCCCTTTTGATTTGTTAATGTGTTGTATTACATTAATTGATTTTCTTGCATTGAACCATACTTGCATTCCTTGTATAAACCACACTTGGTCATGGTGTATAATTCTTTTAATGTGTTATTGGATTCGATTTGCTAATATTTTATTGAGAACTTTTGCATCTATATTCATTATGGAGATTGGCCTGTAACATTCCTTCCTTATAGCATCTTTACCTAGTTTTGGTATTAAAATAATATTAGTTTCATAAAATGAGTGAGGTAGAGTTCCTCTTTCCTCAATTGTTTGGAGAAGCTTAAGCAGATTGGTGTTAGTTCTTTTTGGACTCTTTGATAAAATTCCCCTGTGAAGCCATCTGGCCCTGGGCTTTTCTTTGTCAGAAGATTTTTAATGACTGATTGCATCTCTTTACTTGTGATTGATTTGTTGAGATCTTCTATTTCTTCTTGAGTCAGTGTAGCTTCCAGAAATTTGTCCATTTCATCTAAGTTGTCTAGTTCACTAGTGTATCATTGTTCATAGTATCCTCTTATGATTTATTTTATTTCTTCACTGTCTGTGGTAATGCCCCCTTCTCATTTCTGATTTTGTTTATTTGCATCCTCTCTTTTTTTCTTTGTCAGTCTTGTTAGTGGCCAATCAATTTTATTGATTTTCTCAAAGAACCAACTTTTGGTTTTATTGATTCTTTCTATTGTTCTTTTGTTCTCCCATTCATTTATCTCTGCTTTAATATTTGCTATTTCTCTTCTCCTATTTGCTTTGGGGTTAATTTTCTGTGCTTTCTCAAGTTCCTCCACGTGTGCTGTAAAGTCCTTGATTTTTGCTCTTTCTTGTTTTTTAATCTAGGTGTTTAGGGCAATACATTTCCCTCTCAGCACAGCCTTTGCTGCATCCCATAAATTCTGATGAGTTTTATTCTCATTTTCATTCATCTCCAGATAGCTAATGATTTCTCTAGCAATTTCTTCTTTGACCCACTTATTGCTTAAGAGTGTGTTATTTAATCTCCATGTATTTGTGAATATTCTTGTTCTTTGGTGGTTATTGAGATCCAGCTTCATCCCATTGTGATCAGAGAAAGTGCTTTGAATGACTTCAATATTTTAAAATTTATAAAGACCTGTTTTTGTACCCCAGCATATGATCTCTCCTGGAGAATGTTCCATGAGGAATAGAGAAGAATGTATATCCTTGTGCTTTGGGGAGCAATGACCTATATATGTCTGTTAGGTCTAATTCATTTATCAAGTTATTTAACTTCTCTATTTCCTCATTGATTTTCTGTCTGCTTGCTCTATCTATACAGGAGAGTGGTGTATTGAAGTCTTCTATTATTGTTAAAATAGCTATCTTTCCCTTCAGTTTTGCCAATGTCTGTCTCATGTACTTTGTAGCTCCTTGATTGGGAGCATAAACATTTATGATTGTTATCCCTTTAATTAGTATATAGTGTCCTTCTTTGTCTCTTATGATGTCTTTACATTTAAAGTCTATTTTGTCTGATATTAGTATAGCTAATCCTGCTTTCTTTTGGTTACAACTTGCATAGAAAATCTTTTTCCATCCTTTCACTTTCAATCTATTTATATCCTTGTGTCTAAGATGAGTCTTTCATAAGCAGCATATAGCTGGATTATGTTTGTTTATCCATTCTTCCAATCTGTGTCTTTTAATTGGTAAATTTAGTCCATTAACATTTAAAGTTATTACTGAAAAGGCAGTTCTTGATATTTTATTTGTCATATCTATATATCCTTTTCCCTCTTTCTCTTTATATTCTTTAAATTACCTTTAGTGGTACTCTTCAATTCTGTGTCTTCCTCTAGACCTCCCTCTCCTGTCTTTTTTTTCAGCTGGAAGACCTCCTTTTAGTATGTCTTGTAGGGCAAGTATTTCTTGTAGGACAAATTCTTTTTAGGATTTGTTTGTCAGTGAAAATTTTAAACTCTCCCATAGTTTTGAAGATCAATTTGGCTGGGTATGGAATTCTTGGCTGGAAGTCTTTCTCTTTCAGGATCTTGAATATATCATACCACTGCCTTCTCGCCTCCAGGGTGCTAGTTGAGTAGTCTGAATTCAGACTTATTTGGTTTCCCTTTTATGTAAAAGATTGTTTTTCTCTTGCCTCTTTCAGAATTTTCTGCTTCTCTTCAACATTTGGCAGACTGATCAGCATGTGCCTTGGGGAAGGCCTATTTGGATTTATTCTGTTTGGAGTTCTTTGTGGTTCTTTGACTTGTATATTTATGCCCTTTATGAGGGCTGGGAAGTTTTCCCCCATAATGTCCTCAACTACTCCTGCTAGCCCTTTACTCCCCTCTTCTCCTTCTGGGACACCCATGATTCTTATATTTGTGAACTTTATTTTGTCTATCATTTCCCTGAGATCCAATTCAATTTTTTCCATATATTTTGCCATTTACTGTTTTGAGCCTTTATAGTCAGTTATCCTGTCCTCTATATCACTTTTTCTTTCTTCTGTCTCTTCAAATCTGGTTGTTGTGTGCGTCTAGTATGTTTTTTATTTGGTCAACAGAGTCTTTAATCTCTGTGATGTCTGCTATTTTTCTATTTACTCTTTCAAATTCCTCTTTATGTTCTTCTACTCTCTTCTTGATGTCCTTTAGTCATTTGATATCCCACTTATTTTATTAAGTAAAGTTGTATGAACATCTTTGATTAGTTGTTCTACCATCTGTGTCTTCTCTGGTGTTTTAATTTGATCATGAGTCAGGGCTATATCTGTCTGCATTGTGATATGCTTAGTGATCTTATGCTGTCTTCATGGCATGTAAATATCCTGACTGATTTACTTTGGGAGTTGATTTCTTTCAGTATTCTAAGGCCTTGTGTGTGTGGGCTGGTTGTAGCAGTATATGGGGTGGGGCATTCAGTGTTGTGATTTGTTTCAGGGTATGTATAGGTGCAGGTTGAGGATGTTATGCTGATGCTCTTGAATGTTGGCACCAAGCGGCCTGGGAAGACGTAGGTGTGCAGGTGCACTGATCTGGAGAGTGTAACCCTGGTGTGCATTGGTCTAAGGCATGGGGCCCTTTCTGCACATTCGTAGAGCTGCGGCAGCAGTTCAGTGTTATGCCTTCATGGATTGGGGGCAGATGTGGCCTGCCTGCACATGTCAGCACTTTCTCAGAGCTGGGAAGTGTGGCTGACATCATGTGCATGTGGTTTTCTAGGATGGCTGTAGAGTGTGGTTCCCAGGGCTTGTGTGCATGTGTGGGCTGAAGAGCGCCATAAACTGATGTGTGGAGCTTGGGAGGTGGGATGGAAGGGGGAGGCTGTGTGACACTATGGACCAGGTGTAGGGGTAGCCTGGGTATGGAGGTTAGTGCCCACCACCTTTATGTGCTGACAACAGCCTCCAGGGAATAGGGAAGGGAAGGTAGCACTTGGAATGGGTGAGGGCACCTGGAGCCCAGGGAATGGGAGCAGATGATGGGGTTCAGGTGCATGGGGCATGGGGTAAGTCGCTGGTCACAGGGCCAGGCTGATGAGGGTGGCATTCCCAAGGAACACAGCCTGGCTTACTTCTGAGTCCCTGGCTCCTGTCTGTGTGCTCCCACATGCTCCGCACCTCTGCACTAGGCTTCAGCTTTCTGCCTCTCAGTTCCCTGGCCTCTGTAACTAGGGCTGCCCTGTGTGGTACAGAAGGCTCTCCCAGGTCAGCCACAGTCCTGAATTGCCACCTCAGTCACCCTCCTGTCCTTTCTCTAACTTTTCAACAGAGCAGGGCTAATCTCAAGGTACTCTATTCAGCCATCTTCCTGGAAGTTTGACATCCCATAAGTTCTGATACATTGTATTTCCATTTACATTTGTTTCCAGACAGCTACTGGTTACTCTAGCAATTTCTTCTTTGACCCACCGGTTCTTTATGAGCATGTCATTTAATCTCTTTGTGAAAGTTCTCATTCTTTGGTGGTTATTGATATCCAACTTCATTCCATTGTGTTCAGAGAATGTGCCTTGAATAGTTTCAATGTTTTTTAATTTATAGACTTGTTTTGTGCACCAACATGTCATCTGTCCTGGACAATGTTCCATGAGCACTAGAGAAGAATGTATATCCTTGTATTTTGAGTGTGCAATGACCTGTTAGATCTAGTTCATTTAGAACCAGTTAGACCTATGTCTGTTAGATCTCATTCACTTATCAAGTTGTTTAACTTCTCTATTTCCTTGTGATCTTCTGTGTGGTTGTTCTGTCTATGAAGGAGAGTGGTGTATTGAAGTCTCCCACTATCATTTTTGAAACATCTATTGTTGCCTTCAATTTTGCCAGTGTTGGCCTCATGTACTTTGGAGCTTCTTGATTGGGAGCATAAATATTGATAATTGTTATTTCTTCTTGGTGAATTGCCCCTTTTATTAATATATAGTGTTCTTCTTTGTCTCTTATGATGTCTTTACATTTAAGGTCTATTTTGTCTAATATTAGTATAGCTATTCCTGCTATCTTTTAGTTACAACTTGCATGAAACATCTTTTCCATCTTTCACTTTCAATCAATCCTTGTGTCAAAGATGAGTCTCTTGTAAGCAGCATATAGCAGGATTAAATTTCTTAATCCATTCTGCCAACCTATATCTTTTAATTGGTAAATTTAGTCCATTAACATTCAGAGTTATTACTGAAAAGGCATTTCTTAAATCCACCATCTTATCTTTTGGATTCTATATATCAGATCTATGTATTTTTTCCCTCTTTCTCTTTATCCTTTAAGTTGCCCTTACTGGTACTCTTCAATTCTGTGCCCTCTTCCAGACCTCCCTCTCCTGTCTTTTTTTTTTCAACTGACAGAACTCACTTTAGTATTACTTGTGTGGCTGGTCTCTTGTTGACAAATTCTTTTTAGGATTTGTTTGTCAGTGAAAATTTTAAACTCTCCCTTAGTTTTGAAGATCAGTTTGGCTGGGTACAGAATTCTTGGCTGGAATTCTTTCTCTTTCAGGATCTTAAACATTATACCACAGTCTTCTTGCCTCCATAGTGCCAGTTGAGTAGTCTGAACTCAGTCTTATGTGGCTTCCCTTGTATGTAGTAGATTGCTTTTCTCTTGCTGCTTTCAGGATTTTCTGCTTCTCTTCAACATTTGACAAACTGGTTAGTATATATCTTGAAGAAGGCCTATTTGGATTTATTCTATTTGGAGTTCTTTGAGCTTCTTTGACTTGCATATATATGTCTTCTATAAGTGTTGGGAAGTTTCCCCCTGCTATATCTTCAATGAATCTTCCTAGCGCTTTACTATTCTCTTCTTCTGGGAAACCAATGATTCTTATAGTTGTGCACTTTGTTTTGTCCATTGTTTCCCTGAGATCTAATTCAAAATTTTCATCTTTTTTTGCCATTTGCTGTTTTGAGTGTTCGAAATCAGTTGTCTTGTCCTATAGTTCGCTTATTTTTACTTTTGCCTTTTTCAAATCTTCTGTTGTGTGCCTCTAGTAAGTTTCTTTATTTGTTCTACAGCATCTTAAATTTCTGTGATATCTGCCAATTTTCGATTTATTCTTTCAATTTCCTCTTTATGTTCTTCTACCATCTTCTTGATCTTCTTTATGTCATTAGCCATCCCATTTATTTTATTTAGTAGAGTTATACGAACATCTTTAATTAGCTGTTCCAATGTCTGTGTTTCCTCTAGTGTTTTAATTTAATCGTTAGGTTTGGTTACATCTGTCTGCATCATGACAGGCTTAGTGACCTTCTGTTGCCTTTGTGGCTTGTAAATATCTTGAATGGTTTACTTTCAAAGTTGATTTCCTTCAGTAGCCTAAAGCCTCATATCTGCAGGATGGATGTGGAGCAGGATGCAGGGTGCAGTGCAAAGCACAACAGTGCAATGATGCATTGCAGCCCAGATATAGGCTCAGATTGGGGATGCTATGCTAGTGTCTGTGATTGTGGGTTCCCAACAGTGGGGTGTAGGTGGCTATGTGGATGCATGGGTCTGGGGGTGGAGTCCTGGTGTACCTTGGTCTAGGGCATGGGGCACTTTGTGTGCATGCAGAAATCACAGGGCAGAGTGTTGGCCTTGTGCCTGTGTGGGCTGAGGATGGATGTGACCCAGTACTTCCTCAGAGCTGGGGGTCATGACTGGAATCCGTGCACCTGTGTAGATCTGGGAGTGCTATCAACTGATGTTCACATGTGCAGCACTCAGGGGATGTGGGCTGTGGTCACATGACTGTATGGGTTGAGATTAGGTATAGCTTGTGTATGGAAGTAAATGACCACAGCCCTTATGCACTGGCAGCTACCCGCAGGGACCAGGGGTGGGGAGGTAGGGCTCAAGATGGGTGGGACAAGACTGCACTTTTGCAGATGTGGGTTGGGCTGGAGCAGGTGTGTGCATGCTTAGGGTGGGGGGTGGAAGGTAGATACTTATGTGGGGTTTGTGGTGGGCACTTGGAATGCAGGGAGGGGCCAGGTGATGGGCTACAGATGCGTGGGGTGTGGGGTGGATCACAGGTCATGGGCTGCACTGATGAGATTAGTGCATTCAAGGAACATGGCTTGACTTACTTCCTAGTCCCTAGCTCCCTATCCATGTAGTTCTGGAGGGTCCAGGCTTCTGCTTTAGGCTGTTTGCACCAGCCAGACAGTCTCCAGCTCTCTGCTTTTCAGTTCCTCAGATTTTGCAACAAGGATCTCCCTCTGTGATGTAGAGATTCTCCCAAGTCACTTACACCCTGAAATCACTATCTCAGTTCCCTGTCCATACCTCCTCTAGTTCTTCCTTGGAGCAGAGGTGAACTCGACCTATCCTGTTCCACCATCTTCCAAGAACACTACCCCCTGAATTCTTTTTAACTGAGTAGGAAAAATGGTCTTTAGCCTTTGGGAGACAAGAGTCCAACCAGAGACTGATTAATTCCAAGATGTGACAACTGCTTCAGAAACAAAATAAAAACAGATTTCAAGCAGCCCACTGCTTAATCCACTCCATTAGGAAACTACCATTTCAGAGGCTCAAGAGACTCACTGAGCCTTTGAATAGTGCCACTGAGTACTCAATGTCTACCTAAATGCATAGGAAGCCATCTGAGGGTATAGGCACAGAACTCCTCACAGGAAGGAAGTCACTCTATGGGAGGGACTAAGACAAGGGGAAATGTAAAAAATAGAATGAATTCATGGTGTTTTTATGTGTGTGTCTGTGTGTGTAAATGCAAATTAATGTTAAAAATAATGTAAAATTATGTACAGGCATAGGCAAAGTTGGAAGTGCCCTCAAGAACTGGAAACCTCTGTCCTCTACCTCTAATACCCACTTATGCTGGTTCCCCATGCTGCTCCCACACTGCCCTTAGGCCTCTCTGGGACTCCCTCTCCTGCACTGACCCCAAGGTCCCTCCAGGCTTTAGCCTTAATGTGGCCCTGGATGCTGGGGATCTTCGCACAGCTGCCTCACTTCAGCATTTGATGCATCCTCAGGAAAGCCTGCAGTGCAGCTGTCCTCAACTAAGGCCTGCAGAGACAATGTGGCCTTGGGGTGGAGGCCTAGTTGGGACCATGAGCAGACCACTCCCAGTACTTTGGGTTCCTCAGATCCTTCTGAGGTGCCCTATAAGCTAACACTGCTCTCATGGCCTTCCTGAGGGCCAGTATGGATCTCTCTGTACTCATAGCATGGGATGACACCTTGGAAGGGTGGAAATCAACAGGAGAGAAGTAGTGCCAGCCACCCAAGGGAAAACTGATTAGGAGACAGGAATTCTGGTACAGAAGTGGGACACTAGAGCCAGGAGGTTGTAATCAGCTGCTCCCATTTTTTTTGCAGATTCTGGAGTGGACCCAGGCCTGCAGCACCAAAAGCCACAAAGAGGTCATGAATTATTCATGAAGAAGTGCCTGGTCCTGCCCAGAATGACTTAATTAATTGTTCATGAGCCCAAGGGGGTGATTTGGGCAACAAAATGTGATTGAGACTGCTGGGAGGGAGATCTCTAGGAACTGAAGTGAGGTCCCCAAAGAAAGAGGATGCTTGGGAATGTTTAATTTTGTTGTCTCCATGTTTGTTTGCTTGTTGAGGATAATATTGAAGTGTTAAATTTTTATTAGAAGGATTTGGAATGGGAGACAATAAGCAAATAAGGGGCTTCCATGTTGGAAATTAGAAAATTCTCAATAAAGTTTTACTTAGAGCTTGGGTAAGCCAGTTTAGACTGATAAGTAAAAAGGAAATTTTGATCCTAGACCCACTAGTGGCCAAAGAATGTGAACTTTTATATTTCCTCTATATGCATTTTGTGAGAAGTTGAACCCAATTCCAGAAAAGATGCTTTTCCAAAGTACTCACATATTAAGAGTTTGGGGTTGGATTATTACTGCAAGGCTGTGCTAATTATTACTGGGATATTAACTTGTGAATTAACCAGTGCCCAAGCATTTGTGACTATATATTCATCAGGGATAAAAAAAACATCTGAATGACTCAGCTGATTTAAATAGCATGAAGAAAAGCAGGATAGAACCCACCAGTCTGAGCAAATTATCTATGACTCATTTGCCCAGATCCCCACATGTAAACCCATCTGCTTTTTAACTTCTTTTATTGTATAATACTATAATATAGAGAAAGAAAAAGAAACAATACAATAGAAGGAAAGAAAAAAGCAATAGTTTTCAGAAGACTCTTCAGCAAGTTACAGGATAGAGCATAGAGTTTGTGATGGGCTACCATACTATCAGTTCAGATTTTCTTCTAGCTCTTCAAAACATTGGAGGCTAGAAGGAATAAATATTGTTTTTATCATCACTATCAACTTTTTTCTTTTTGTGTGTGTGAAAAATAACATATATACACAAAAACAATAAATTTCAAAGCACAGCAGAGCAAGTAGTTGTAGAGCAGGTTTCAGAGTTTGGTATGGGTTACAATTCCACATTGTTTTTACAATTGTTACAATTTTACAATTGTTACAATTCCACTCTAGGTTTTTACTTCTAGCTGTTCTGAGATTCTGGAGACTAAAAGAAACACCAACACATTGACTCTGCAATCATACTTATTCAATTAAATTCTGCCTTCTCTGTATAACTCCACCATCATCTTTGGCCCTTCTTCTACTCCCCAGGTGTATTTGGGCCATGCCCACTCCAACTTTTTCAAGTTGGAAGAGGCTGTCAACAATATGGTGTAAACCCATTTTAAAAACAAGTCAAAACAGGTTGTCCTTTGAAAAGCTTCCAGTAGCACAGACTCATATCACCAGTGCAGGTTCTTAATGGTGGCTTCACACCTGTAGAGAGGAATAGTCACAGCCCTGCCCTTCACCCCTTTTTAAATAAAAACAGAGGTGAGTTGGCACCATTAAAAGTTTTAAAAAATTCATCATTTTTATTCCCTTTGGGCTTTCTCTTGTCCTTCCCAATGACGGTCATGCAAAATTCTCTGCAAGTAAAAATTCAGTGTATTGGTTTGGATCCTCCCACAATTTGAAGGTGTGTAAATCTGCTCAGTAGAATAGCAAAATAGGAGCCCACTGAAAGAAAAAAGTGAAGAAACACACACACATACACACAATAATTTTCTGCAGCAAATTACAGCCAACCAAGCACCAAGGCCAAAGCTATTTGAATTCAATTTAAACCCTGGAAATATTGAGATGAGTATCCTGTCAGCACAAACAGGGACCTTGCAATGATGTATTCCTTGGTCAGGACAGCCTAAGAGAATAGTAAACTCTTCAACCTCACATCCATTTTTTAATGTGTCCCAGCGAAGAGAAGGAAAACCTAACCAAGAAGAAGCAATGAACTTCTTGCTGCAGACCAGCCACATTGACCACCCCCAGCAGCTCAACACTGCTGCTCACCTCAGATGCATGGCTGCTGGATTTCTGTGGGGAATGAGCTTCCTGTAACCATGTATCTTCAGCTGGTACTCACTGCAGTCTCTAGATTAGATTTTAGCTATCAGGCAGTTCAGAGGGATTGGACAGCATCAGAATTTCCTTTCTCTTGTAAACTCTTCAACCAAGAGAAGGATGCTGCGCAGACCATGATAGACCTGTGAGGATGGATGCTGCATCACCCTCATCACAAAGGCTCACCAAAGATGTGGTTGTGATGATTCTGATACTTAACCAAGAGAACACACATGCCAAGGTCAACCAAGATCTCTACAAACCAACATCATTTACTACTCCAAAGATCCTAATAAGCAAATGCTCTTAGCCTCAGTTTTTTTGATAAAGACTTTGAAATATAGAGGCATTACTTGACTTGCTGAAGTCAAATACCAGTAAATGGTGAGCAAGGTCTTTGTCATTTACTCCATACATTTATACACAATGTCTGATGTGTAATCCCTCTGACACTGGAAGATGTATCTATTATAATGTGGACACAATGTATAGCTATATGTCCCCAAGAAGGCAAGCCTCATTCTTCTCATATCAAAGGAAACACCCTGCAAGAACCATAGATGTGCTAAAGAAGATGTAAACCCTGATGTATGGTCTTTGTGGAGAAGCAGAAAACAAGCACTCTAGAGAAAGGTGATATCTCCAGGATCAACTATAGTAAATTCATTAATGATCCAGAAGTCTTAAGAGTAAAAAGAGCTTATGTCTAACATTGGATTATTAAGAGATATAGGAAATGATGAGATATCCTGTGAGAAGAGGATAAGGAAAGAATCACTAGGGATTTAATGAACAGGGAAAGCATGAAATAATCCTTTTCCAAGGAACAGTCTGAAGGAATTCATTCTAAATCTGGAGGGCAGAACTAGTTCACTTACCTGTGGAGACATACAACATGGGAACGTGCACATCCTTCCTCCTTCACAGAGCCTTGATCCAAAGATCAATGACAGGTGTACAAAATGTTGCAGCACTGAGAATAATTTCCAGTGAAATGAACTTTATTGCATTTTATATACAGCTGCTCTAAAAGCACTACTTATAACCAACCAAATGGACTATTTCCACCCTAGAAAGTCTTTGAACTCCTTCCTTGCCCTTCCTACATTCTGTAAAAGTAGTATAGAACAGGACTGGTATAAGATAGCAGCATTTGGGTTCATTTGGTGTAAAAAAAAAGGGGGGGGGTAAATATACTCTGGGGCTCCAACATTGAGAGTTTGGTATGTGAGAGTTTTGGCCCATTGCTCCCTACCCTTGACTATAGTGCTTCTTCCTTTTACCATGTATGAGTGTCACACCTTTTATAAGGCTGTCTGGCTTAAACTACATCCAAAGGCATGGAATGCCTCCTACAGTCCATGAAAAGAGTCTCTAGTTAGGGTGTCTTTTCAGCAAAGATGCGCATTCAATAGAATTTCTTTGGAAACATGACAGATAGATGTGTAGACTGAATAGTATTTTCCAGGGGAATAGGGGCTTGGGTAATGCTAATACCCCAGAACTACAGTGGGGAGAAGGGCTGAGACAGGAGAGGACTCCTAGAAAGATGCCATGACACTAGACAATGCTGAGGCACCAAATACAAGGCAAGACTAGAGAGTTCCTCATTCTCTTCACTGGCCTTATCTAGTGCCTGGATCTTGTAGTTGCAGAAGTTTCTCAGATAACCCTCTGAGAAGTAGAGGGATGGTGTTTATGATCCTGGTGAGGAGAGATGATTTGTTTAGCCAGGATTATGGGAGACTCTTTTCTCCTTGGAGTGATGGCAAGACCTAAAGCTATTACCAGGCTGTTTTCTCTACTATCCCATTGTGGCTCATCAGTATTAGTTTTAAGGCCTATATAGAGATCATGGAAATTTCAACTTTCTGCATTCTTAAAAAAAAGTGTCTGTTTAATGGTTATAGGGTTTTCTTTGAGATCATGAAAATGTTCTGTAATTAGATGGTGGTGATAGTAGCACAATAATGTGAATGTAGGAAATGTCACTGCTAGGTAAATTTTATGTTATGTATACCACAATTTTTAAAACTGAAAAACAAGTCTAAAAGAAGTATGAGGACTTGTAATAGCATTGGTTTTCCACTCATGCTGAAGATTGACATAATATTAGTTCTATGAAAGCTCCAGGCACTGGGGCCAGAGCTGATGGGGTTGAGAGGAAACTCATCTTCAGGCCTCAGCAGGCAGGGGACAGTGCAAGCAAGACCTGGGCCAACCATGCTGCTCACACTCTGGGGACTGTAGGTGCGGGGAGGTGGTTATGGAACTCAGACTGTGGCAGACATTGAGTTGCCAGGCATTGACATGGGGTCCTTGTCCACTGCCTCACTGCTGTCCCCAACCTAAGTGGCCAAGCATGGCATGCTTTGCTTGGCCTGCATCTTCTTGTTCTTACCCTCCCACTCCTCCAGGAAGCCCACAGTGCTGCACCTAATCCTTGTTTGTTCTAAACATTGGAGTAAAAGGATGAATGTGGAACAGAGCTATTCAGAGAGCTTTACTTGGATCTGGCACTAACCTCACAGTAACCCTCTGGTAAGGGTCTATTTTCCTCTTCTTTGTACAAAGATGGTGAGAGAGGCAGGGAGGTTTAAGATACAACTTCACAAACACAGATGAAGTCCAGTGACAGATGGGGACTAAAACCCAGGCTACCAAACTACAAATTACATTCATTACCCCTGATAGGATGTAGACAAAGATACTCTAGCTCATTTTGACTATTTATGACTTCAGATCTTGGAGGAGAAGGAGTTGGTGTAACTTGTGATGAGAAACACTTGCAGAAATATGACTATAAGTGTTTCTGTTATTTATCAATTCATTTACCTACTGATTTTCACATTCAGATTCCTTCATCTAACAGTCCTTTATGAATATAGTGTTCAGTCTCTCAGAATAACAGCTGACTTGCAAATCTTCTTAATTTTTTCATTCCCTGGGGACTATGTTCTCTTATCATACTAGGAGCTAACATGAATAATTTATGAGAATGTAAACCACAAGATTTCATAACATTCAGGAAATGAGAGTTGGCCTTGAGGTACAATGCTTTATTTCCTGCATTCCTAGATTTCTTTTTCAAGTTTTTTTTTCAGTCACTCATCTCAGGCATGATAGGCTAAAGGTATTGATGGATGTTATTCAAGGAAGTGACCTCAGTAAAATTTCTGTCATAAACACAAGGATCTCTCTGATATGCTGATCACCTATGTTTTCTGTTAATAAACCACACTAAATTTGAGTAAATAAAAATAAATGTATTTTTCCAAACTCAAAGAATACAAAAATCAACAATCCAGAGAAACAGCACTGTGAAGCCAATAAACAACAAGCAAGGATAAATTTTTGCCAAACTTATGGGAAATAAAGAAAAACAGAATGTCTGTGAAGTTTCCTTATTGTCACCATGGGAACCATGTAAGGGTACATGAGGGACTGTGAATTGGAAGAGGGCAGGTGTCACGGAGGAAGTTAGGCTGTTTCAGAGGTGTGTAACTTTTCCAGCTTGCAGGAAAAGAGGGTTGAAGATCAGCTCTTTCTTTCTCCAAAAACAGAGGGGGCAAAGCCTACAAAGAGGTTGGCTGTAATTTAGGGAATTCACACCCCAGGAACTGCAAATCAGAAAGTTTAAGCCTACCTCCAGTCTCAGCCTCCATCTCAACCACACTACAGGCAGGGACTGAGTGTGATGAGAATTAAAGACAGAGTTGTTGCTTCCTGTGAAACAGAGCTCGAAGGATATTAAGGAATGATGAGAAAGAAAGAAAGGAAGAAGGAAGGAAAAAAGAAAGAAAGAAAGAAAGAAAGACACAGATGGGCTCAGGGGGTCTGAAGTTTGAGTTTACATCAGACAGACCTCAGACCCCCTGAGCCCGTCTGTGTCTTTCTTTCTTTCTTTCTTTCTTTCTTTCTTTCTTTCTTTCTTTCTTTCTTTCTTTCTTTCTTTCTTTCTTTCTTTCTTTCTTTCTTTCTTTCTTTCTTTCTTTCTTTCTTTCTTTCTTTCCTCCTTCCTTTCTTTCTTTCTCATCATTCCTTAATATCCTTCGAGCTCCATTTCACAGGAAGCAACACAGAGTACCAGTTTAGGTCAGTGGGGAGCATCAGGCTGACAAGCACCATCTGCTGGACAGGGCAGAAAAAGAACAGAGTCAAGAGACTTCACAAGAAAGACTGGCATGCTACTGATTCTCATCTCCAGGGAACCTTGATGTTTATCTACATCCAATTCATCAGTGCTGAGCCTGTCTTGTATGGGAAAACCTGACTGAGGTTGATCTTATCTGGGGGAACCCTCCTCCCAGAGTCAACCCTCCAGGTAAAAATTACTAGAGGTAACAAATGGAGCTTTAAAAATATAGAGAGGCAAAACACAAAACAAATAAAAAACAGATCAACATTCCCTGTGGAGAAAGAGGGAAGAGAAAACTTTTACCTGGAGGTGAAATATCTGCACATAAAAGGGTAAATCTCAAAAACCTTCCAGATAGGGCAAGATTAAGAAAAATGAAAGCTGAAAAATTCTGACAGCTAAACAGAAGCCATGCTACAGAATAAATTGAACCAAATATGTAAGAATGTTAGAAAACAAAGCCAACAAAGAAGAAAACCCTAGGCAAAAGAGAGAATACAATCTCCAGAATAAACTAAGTAAGAATATCAGATGCCTAGACACCAGCAGAAATTATGAGTCATGCTAGGAAGCACAAAGAGGATTGGAGGAGATACTGAACACTATATTCATAAAGGACTGTTAGATGAAGGAATCTGAATGTGAAAGTCAGTAGGTAAATGTCAAAAGAACAAACTAACACTTCAAATGAGATGCAGAAGTTGAAACAACTAATTAAAGATGTTCAAACAAATCTTTGGAATCAATTCAGTGTTGAAGGAAAATGTGGAAAAAGAGATGAAGGATAAAAAGAAGACACTGAGTGACCATAAAGAAGAATTCAAAAGCTTGAAAAAAAGGGGAGGTGCAAAAACTTATAGGAATGAAAGAAACAATAGAAGAGATGAAAAGTAGAATGGAGGGAGGTGTGATGGTGGCTCAGAAGGTAGAATTCTCGCCTGCCATGCCAGCAGCCCAGGTTTGATTCCCGGTGGCTGCCCAAGTTAAAAAAAAATAGCATGGAGGCATACAAAGCAGATTTGGAAAAACAGAAGAAAGGATTAGTGAGCCAGAGGATAAGACATCTGAAATCTTCCATACACAAGAAACAGATAGGGAAATGAATGGAAAAATATGAGCAGGGTCACCAGGTCACCAACTGAGAATTCTAAATCCAGCAAAACTGTCCATCAAAAATGAGAGTTTAATGTAATTACAGATAGACACTGAGTGAGTCTATGAACAAGAGATCTGCTCTACAAAAAATACTAAAGGGACTGCAACAGGATGATAGAAAAAGACAGGAGAAAGAGGATTGGAGGAGAAATGAAGATAAACAGTAAGGGTGACTAAAAGTGTAAAAAAGAGAAAAAATAAGATGAAATGTAAAATCCAAAGAATAAAATGGTTGAAGAAAGTAGAGCCTTTACAGTAATAATACAAAATGTTATGGATTAAAATCCCCAATCAGAAGGCAGACTGGCAGAATGGGTTAAAAAAAACAAGATCCATCTCTGTGCTGTCTACAAGAGCCTTACTTTACAGTTAAGGACAAAAATAGGTTGAAAGTGAAAGGTTGGAGAGAGATATTTCACACAAATTACAACCATAAAAGAACAGGGGTAGCTATACTAATATCAGATAAATTAGACTTCAAGTGTATAGCAATTAAAAGAGAAAAAGAAGGACTCTGTATTATTAAAAGGTACAATTCACCAAGAAGAAATAACAATCATAAGTATGAACCTAGCCAGAGTGCCCCAAAATATGAGTCAGACACCGACAACACTGAAGGGAGAAGTAGACATTGCTACATTAATAGTTGGAGACTTCTATAAACCATTCATCAATTGGTAGAACATCTAGATGGACAATCCAATAAGGAAACAGAGACTTTAAATAATATAAATGAACTAGACCTAAAAGACATTTCTTTAGAAAAGAATATAGCATCCCACAGCAGAAGGATATACATTTTTGCCACAAGCTCATGGATCATTCTCCAGGATAGACCACATGTTGGGTCACAAAGCAGATCTCAATGCATTTTAGAAGAATGAAAATCATACAAAACACATTCTGGATCTGTTCTAGTTTGCTAGCTGCCAGAATGCAATACACCAGAGATGGATTGGCTTTCAATAAAAGGGGATTTATTTAGTTAATGTATAGTTCTTCAAAGGAAAGGCAGCTAATTTTCAACTGAGGTTCTTTCTTATGTGGGAAGGCACAGGCTGACCTCTGTTGGCCTTCTCTCCAGGACTCTGGGTTCCAACAACTTTCCATAGGGTGATTCCTTTCTGCATCTCCAAAGGCCTGGGCTGAGGTGCGAGTACTGAGATGAGGTATGCTGAGCTGCTTTTGCTGTGTTATGTTGAGCTCTCTCATTTAAGCACCAGCCAATTAAATCAAACATCATTCATTGCAGCAGGCACACCTCCTAGCCAACTGCAGATGTAATCAGCAACAGATGAGGTTTACATGCCATTGGCTCATGTCCACAGCAACAGAACTAGGTATCTTCACCTGGCCAAGTTGACACCTGAACCTAATAATCACATGTCCACCCCTTGTCAACTTGGCAACTATACACATCATCGTAAACAATATTAAAGTGCAAAAAATTCTCTTCTAGCTGTGGACCTATGAATCTCAGACCAAGTTATCTGATGCCAATATGCAAAGGAGGGACAGTCACAGAATCCATAGGAAGAAATTGGAAGGAAAACCTGCAGGGCAAACACCATTGAATTTCAAAGTCTGAAAGTTATTTATCCTTCAGCTTTAGAAAGTGGCGGTCCCACCCTTTCCAAGGGCATATGCAGTAGCCCGTCTCTTTCTGAATCAACCTCAGGGGACATTGAGGAGACCATCTTTTTCTCAGGTCCACCCTCTCCAGGCATCGGGGCCACACCTGCACTCTCTGACATCAAATACTCAACCCCTCCATGTGGTGGCAGCCAGGTTCTCCCCAGTCCCCAAGGAGCATGCTGTATCTTTTCCAAGGTCTGAAGTGGCACAACTCTTCTACTGCAATGAGATGGAAGACTCATCTTTCCATGTATATGGATGGGTTCACTCTCCTGGCCGAGATTTCTTGGTTTCAGACCTGAGCTTCCATGATTCTCACTCTGCAAACTCCTACTTGTCCCTTTTGTCTCCCCCTTTGTCCAGATTGGCAGTGATTTCATTTATACCATCAGTCTTTACAAGCACTGCAGGATTTCTCTATCATCCTCTTCACAGTTCCTCCAAAATCTTCCCCTCATCCATCCAGAAAACTGGCCCAGCATATCTCGTGTTTGCAAACTGCAGCAGTACCCGACTCCTGGTGCCAAATTCTGTTCTAGTTTGCTAGCTGTCAGAATGCAACACACCAGAGATGGATTGGCTTTCAATAAAAGGGGATTTATTTACTTAATGTTAGCTCTTCAAAGGAAAGGGAACTAATTTTCAACTGAGGTTCTTTCTTACATGGGAAAGCACAGGGTGATCTCTGTTGGCTTTCTCTCCAGGCCTCTGGGTTCCAACAACTTTCCATGGGGTGACTCCTTTCTGCATCTCCAAAGGCCTGGGCTGAGCTGCAAGTACTGAGATGAGGTATGCTGAGCTGCTTTTGCTGTGTTATGTTGAGCTCTCTCATTTAAGCACAAGCCAATTAAATAAAACATCATTCATTGCAGCAGGCATGCCTCCTAGCTGACTGCAGATGTAATCAGCAATAGATGAGGTTCACATGTCATTGGCTCATGTCTACAGCAATAGAACTAGGTACCTTCACCTGGTCAAGTTGACACCTGAACCTAACTACCACAAGATCATAATGGAATGAAGCTGGAGAGCAGTAACAGGCAGAGGGATGAAAAATTTACAACTATATGGAGGCTAAAAACACACTTTTGAACAATGGTAAAGGAAGAAATTACAAGCCAGTAAATGCCTTGAGGCAAGTGAAAATGAGAACACAACATATCAAAACTTATTTATTTAAACAGACTTACTACAATGAACCTAGAATAGGAAATGAGATTTTGCCATTTAATACAGGTTATTGTAATACCCTGACACATTTCAGAGTATTTTGGGCAGAAGATAAAAGTATTTGCAAAGTCCATTAGGGGACAGGAGCAGAACTGTGTAAATATTAAACTTTCCCACCTGAGGAATTCCTGATATTCTCTCAAGCATTAAGGACTCCCGAGTTAATAAGACAAGCCTTCAGTTTTGTCCTCATGAAACTTATTTTTAATGGCGAAGCTAAGCTTACATGTAGTTATGCATAAGTCTTATCCCAAGAGAACCTCTTTGTAGTTCATATGTAACCTCTCTAAGACAAACTCTGCAAATAGAGCCAATGCCCTCCCCTATATTTTGAACATGGGTCCCAAGGGAGGAAGTCTTCCTGACAACAAAAGGCATAAATCCCAGGAATTAGCCTGGACCTCATGTTGTCAATTGACATTGTCTTCTTGAACAAAAGAGGGAAGAGAAATGAACCACAATAAAGTTTCAGTGGCTGAGTTTCCAAATAGATTTGAGAGATCATTCTGGAAGTTACTCTTATGCAAGATTCAGCCAGATATTGCACATTGTCACAGTATGCCAAGCCCCAGCCAACAGTATTCTTGAAAAACCTAGATGATCCTGGCCTCTATATAAGTTTTACCTATTAAGTTTAGATTTTTAGAAACTTTAATACTCTAGTTTGCTCCAAAGCCAGATAAACCCTGAAACACAGAGGTACCAGTCAACCCAGGAACATCAACCAGTTTCATTCCTCTTCCCCATAATGTCTACCCCCTTCTCAGCATGAAGTTATAACTGTCATTGCCCAGAGATCCCTGAATATTGAAAGAATGATCAAATGAGAGGGAGGAAGTGTAATAAAGAAGTTAGGATTTAACAAATGATTATGACTACTGACTCATTGTAAGATATCTCCTTTTAGTCTCTAGTGTATTGGAATAACCAGAAGGAAATACCTGACATTGTGGAACTGTGACCTAGTAGCCTTGATCTTTGATAATGACTGTACAACTATATAGCTTTCAACTTGTGAATATGTAATTGATAAAACCTGGTGAACTAAAACCCTCATTATTCAGTGTATAGGTAGATGAGTAATAAAGTAAAGACATACATGAGAAAATAGGCTGGGAATGGGGGGAATAATCATATGCAAATGATGGACAATAGTTAATAATACTACTTTAATGATCTTTCTTCAATTTTAACAAATAAAACATATTAAAAAATAGCAGAATTACAAAATGCTATTATCAAGTACGACAAATTTTCCTAATGAATCCAAGTGTTGGTGGTTTGGGATATATGGAAGGCCTGTGTTTTGTGTATGATTGTTCTGTAAACCCACAACTACTTTAATAAAAAATTGAAACAAGACTGAAAGGGATTCAAAGAAGGCAATGCTGAGAGGGAAATTTATTGCCTTAAATGCCTATATTATAAAAATGAAAGAGAAAAATTTGACAAATTAACTTCCCATTTGGAGGAACTAAAGAAAGAACAACCAACTAACTTCAAAGCAAACAGAAGGGAAAAATAACAAAGATTAGAGCAAAAATGTATGAAATTGAGATCGTGAGAACAATAAATTGTCAACAAACCCAGAAATTGGTTCTTTCGGAAAATCAATAAAATCAATGCACCCTTAGCTAGGCTGACAAAGAAAAAGGTGAGAGGATGCCAATAAATAAAATCAGAAATGGGAGGGGGTATATAACAACTCACATCATGGAAGTAAAGGAGATTATGATAATTTACTGTGCTAACAAATGAGACAACTTAGATGAAATGGGCAACTTCTTAGAAAAGCATGAACAACCAAAAGTAACGTGAGAAGTAGAAGACCTCAATAAACCAATCACAAGTAAAATTGAATCAGTCATGAAAAACCTCCCCAGAAAACAAAATCCTGAAACAGATGACTTGACATGTGAATTCTACCAAGGATTCAAGAATTAGAAACAATCCTGCTCAGACTGTTCAAAAAATTTGAAGAGTCTGGAAAACTACCTAACTCATTCTATGAAACCAATATCACTCTAGTACCAAAGCCAGAGAAACATAAGAAAATGAAATTACAGAAAATCTCTTTAATATATATATAAAGGTAAAAATCCTCAACAAAATACTTGCAAATTGAACCCAGTGGCACATTAAAAGAATGATACACCATGGCCAAGTGAGTTCATTCTGCGTATGCAGTGGTGATTCAAAACAAAAAAATCAATTAGTATAATGCACGACATCAATATGCCAAAGGGGAATATACACATGATCATCGTGATTGATGCAGAAAAAAGGATATGACAAAATTTAGCATGCTTTCTTTATGAAAATAGTTCACAGGATAAGAATAGAAGAAAACTTCCCCAATACAATAAAAGGAATATATGAAAATATATGAAAAACTCCCCATGTGGGACATGGCATCCAGGGGTGAAAGTCTCCCTGGCAGCATGGGAGATGACTCCCAGGGATGAGTCTGGCCCTGGCTCCGTGGGATCAACAATTCCATCCTGACCAAAAGAGGGAAAAATTGTAACTAATAAAGTACCAGCAGCTGGAAGAATTCAAATAGAGTGAGAAGCTATTCTAGAGGTCACTCTTACACTAACTTCAGTTAGACATTGCTACCTTTTTAACTTGCCAACCCCTAACCAAAACCATTCCAGCCAATACTAGAAAAAAACCTATGGTAATATATAGGATTCTACAAAGGTTCCATGCACTAGGGTAACTTTCCAGAAACCTGCAACCTCCAGATGGGTCCCTGGACAGATAAGTCCTGAAACCTAGAGGGTCCAACCTTTCTAGAGCATCAGCTAGTTTCATCTCCTTACCCTATATTATTGACAGCCCCTTCAAACATGAAAAAGCTAGAATGACCATAGCCCAAATACCCTGAAAAGTGGAATAGAAAGATCAAAGGTGCTGGTGGAGTTATATGAAGAAGGTAGAATTTAACAAATAAGTATGACTGCTGAATCATTACATTGATGTTTCAGTATATTAGAACAGCTAGAAGTAAAAATCTAAAATTGTGGAATTGTAACCCATATCAAACTCTGAAATCTGTTCAACAATTGATTCTTGTGCTGCACTTTGAAATTTATTGCTTTTTTGTAAATATGTTATTTTTCACAAAAAAGAAAAAAGAAGATGATTGTGATGATAAAAAAAAGTTCATTCCTTCTGGTCTCTTATATTCTGGAGTAGTAGAAGAAAAAATCTCAGAGGATAGTATGGTAGCCCATGGCAAACTCTTGGACGTTTCCTGTAACTATTTGTTGAAGAGTGCTTTGAAAACTATTGCTTTTTTCTTTCTTTGCTTTGTATATATGTTACATTATACAATAAAACAAGTTTTTAAAAAAGCCATTCCATTTCTGGCATATTGCATTTTGGCAGCTAGCAAACTAGAACAGACAGTAAGTAAAGGTAAAAAGAGGAAAAAAATTAGATATGACATGTAAAATCTAAAAGACATAAATGGTAGAAGTATTGCCTTTACTGTAATGGATTAAACTCCCCAATCTAAAGACATAGATTGGCAGATTGGATTAAAAAACAAAGCCCATCTATATGCTGTCTAAAGGAGACACATTTTGGACCCAAGGAAAAGAAAATTTGAAAGTGAAAGGTTGGAAATAGTCCATGCAAACACCTTCAGAAAGCAGCACGTGTAACTATACTAGTATCTGACAAATTAGACTTCAAATTCAAAATAATTAAAAGAAAGAAGGGCAGTATATATTAATAAAAGGAAAAATTAAACAAGAAGACATTACATTCATAAATATTTATGCACTGAGCCAGAGTGATCCAAAATACATGAGGCAACACTGATAATACTGAAGGGAGAAATAAGCACCTCTACCATAATAATTGAAGACTTCAATTCTCTGCTCTCATCAATGGATAGACCATCTAGACCAAGAATCAACAAAGAAACAGAATATGAATCTTTTTATGTTGTTTCAGATTATCCGTAGAAGTGATCTAATCAACTTCCCAACATACTGTGCTGAATAGGGATTAAAAGAAAGACTGCCTTCCAAGATGGATCAGGATTGAAACATGGCTTATCTAGGGTACATACTCTTTTCAAACTACCTTAAATAGGTTGACAAAGAGAAAAACAGAGAGGATGCAAATAAATAAAATCAGAAATTAGAGAGAAGACATAACCACTGACCCAACAGAAATAAAGGAAGTAATGGGAGGATACTATGAGCAACTATATGCTAATAAACAAAACAATGTAGATGAAATGGACAACTTCCAAGAAAGGCATAAACAACCAATATTGAAATAGATGAACTCAACAAACCAATCACAAGTAAAGGAATTGAATCAATCATCAGGAAGCTCCCACAAAAGAAAAGTCCAGGACCAAATGGCTTCATGTATTAATTTTACCAAGCATTCAAGAAATTAGTACCAATCCTGCTCAAGCTCTTTAAAAAAATTGAAGAGAGAAGGCTACTGTGGTATTTATGTTCAAGTGTCAACTTGGCCAGGTGATGGTGCCTAGTTCTGTTGCTGTGGAATTGAATCATCAGCTTGTAAAACTCTGTGGCTGATTACATCTGTAGTCTCTAAGGGGAGTGCCTTCCTCAATGAGTAATGTTTAATTTAACTCATGGGAAGCTTAAAAGAGAGAGCTCAATGCAACACAGCCCAATCAGCTCAGCATACCTCATCTCAGCACTCGCAGCTCAGCCCAGACCTTTGGAGATGCAGAAAAGAATCAACCCAGGGAAAGCTGTTAGAACCCAGAAGCCTGGAGAGAAGGCCAGCAGAGATCACCCTGTGCCTTCCCGTGTAATAGAGAACCTCAGATGAAAGTTAGCTGCCTTTACTCTGAAGAAGTATACATTCTTAACTAAATAATGCCCCTTTTATTAAAAGCCAATCCATCTGTGGTGTGTTGCATTCTGGCTAGAACAGATTTGGTACCAGAGAAGTGAGGTGCTTCTGCAGTTTGCAAATACCAGACATGTTGGAAAAGTTTTTATGATGGATAAGGGGAAGATTTGGGGGGAACTGTGAGGAGCTTGATGGAGAAGGCCTGGAGTGCTTGAAGAGACTGTTAGTGTAAATGGAACCACAGCCAATATGGACAAAGGGGGACACAAAATGAACAAATTCGAGTTTGCAGAGTGAGAACCATGGAAGAATGGGTCTGAAACCAAGAAGCCTTGGGTCAGGATAGTGGGCCCACCCATATACCTGGAGATGGTGAGTTTGCCCCAGGAGCAGAGGGTGGGCTTTCTGCTTCATTGCTTAGGAAGAGTTATGCCACCCCAGACATTGGATAGAATCGAGTGCATAAACTAGGGATTCAGGGGAGCCTGGCTGCCACCCCATTGTTCTGGAGGGGTTTAACATGTGCCCTGGAGATGGCAGAGATCCCAGATGCTGCTCTGAAGCTTGGAGAGGGTGGAGCTGAGAAAAAATATGGTCTCCCCTATGTTCCCCAAGCCTCCTGTCCCTACAACTTTGAGCTCTGGTCTACACATTTGAGTTCCAGAAGGGAGAGTGCTTCCACCAGGGGAAAAAACAATCATTCAATTGAACTGGAATCTAAGACTGCCACCTGATCACTTTCAGCTACTCATGCCAGGAAGGGAATTACTTTACTGGCTGGGGTGATTGACCCTGACTACCAGGGCGAAATAGGAATGCAAGTACATAATGGAGGTAAAGAAGAGTTTTCCTGGAATATAGGAGATCCCGTAGGTCTTCCCTTTGTACTACCATGCCCTGTGATTCAAATCTATGGAAACTGCAACAACCCAATTCAGGCAGAACTACCAATGGCTCTGAAACTTCATAAATGAAGGTTTGGGTCACCATCAGGAAAATAAACACAGCAAGCTGAGGTGTTTCTGGGAGTAAAGGGAACTTTGAGTGGGTAGTGGAAGAAGGCAGTGATAAATATGAAGTACAACCACATGATCAGTTACAGAAACAAGAAGTATAAGGGCATGAATATTTCTTCCTTATTTTGTAATATCTTTATTTTCCACTTTGTTTTATCCCCTTTATCATATGACATAAGCTGTTTTGTTCATGTCATAGTAATTAAGTTGTAAGATATCAAATTTAAGAGTGAATATTACCCAAGGACTTGTGCTCTATTCTGGAGAGATTTAATGCAGTTCTTGTTGTATGCAGTTCTTGTTGTATGAGTATTGTTAGGCAAGGAAAATAATGGCTCTGTTATTGTTTCCTACTTAGAGATTGTGGGAAAATGGCCGAAGGTCAGAAGGCTTCCAAAGTGCAGATAAAGATGTGGACCTTGGAACACCAGGTCCTGCCAGGGTGGAACACTGTCCTGGCAAGCACATGATTGTTTGCAGAAGGAAACATTTGAACCTTGCACGGCATGCCTGAGATTAATGTTGATGTAGCAGTTCGGGAAAAAAACATCTTAGAACCTTGAAAGATACTTTCTGTTTTGAAGTTTCTCAGAAAATTACTATGAGGAACTCAGGGTTGAGGCTCTTGTCCTTTGAAACATGAGTCCCCTGCCCTCACTTAAAAGACTCTTCTGTGTGAGTGTCTTTATTTTTCAGATTTGTGGTGTCTTCCTTGGTCTCTCGTGCTGAGCTTGTCTAAGCAGAGATTAAGTATGGTTTAAGGTGATAGCATAGCTGCAAAGTTGACAAGGGGTAGACTGTCATGGTCAGCCCCTCATGTCTCACCTTGGCCAGGTGGGAGTGCACAGTTGTCTGGTCAGGCAAGTGTTGATCTGACTATTGTTGTGAAGACATTTTATGCACTTAAATCATGACCATGTTGGCTGTGTCCACAGCTAATTGCATTTTCAATCAGCTAAGAGCAGTGTCTTTTGCCAATGAATAATGCTTAATCTAATCAGCAGAAGGCTTTTAAAGAGGATTCAAAAGAGACGATCACTCTTCCTACTTCAGACAGCCAGCCTCTACTGAGAGTTCATTGAGGACCTTCATTGGAGCTGCCAGCAGGTGGACAGCACTACAGATCTTGGACTCTTACATCCCCACAGCTGCATGAGACACTTTTATAAAACTTATAATTACAGCTATCTCCTGCTGATTCTTTTTCTCTAGAGAATCCTAACTAATATAAAAGGCATACCATGTTCATGGATTGGAGGACTAAGTATAGTTAATGTGTCAATTTTACCCAAATTGATTTATAGATTCATTACAAAATCAATTAAAATCCTAAAAACTTACTTTGCAGAAATAGAAAATAGAAATAGAAAAACCAATAATCTAAACTGGCATAAAGATAGATATATTGACCCATGGAATTGAATAGAATATTCAGATATGGATACTTTCATCTATGGACAATTGATCTTTGATAAGGCAGTCAAGCCAAATCACCTGTGACAGAGCAGCCCCTTCAATAAATGATCCTTGGAGAACTAAATATCTATATGCAAAAGAATGAAAGAGGAACCATATCTCACACTTATACAAAGATTAACTCAAAATGGATCAGAAACCTATATATTAGAGCTAAGACCATACAATATTTAAAATAAAAATATGGGGAAATATCTTATAAAACTTGTAATAGAAGGTGGTTTCCTAGATCTTACACCCAAAGCACAAGCATTTGAAGAAATAGATAAATGGGAACTCCTCAAAATTAAACACTTCTGTGCATCAAAGAACTTTGTCAAGAAAGTAAAAAGGCAGCCTACGCAATAGGAGACAATATTTAACAACCGCACATCAGATAAGCTTTTAGTAACCAGAATATATAAGGTGATTCTTCAAATCAACAACAAAAAAGACAAAAAACCTAATTAAAAAATAGGCAAAAGACATGAACAGATACATCTTAGAAGAGGAAATACAAATGGCTAAAATGCACATGAAAGGAAGTTCAATGTCAATGGCTGTGCCAGTTTGAAAGGATTTATGTATCCTAGAAAAGCCATGTTTTAATCCTAATCAATCTTGTGGAAGCAATGATTTCTTCTAATCCCTACTCATGGTATAGATTGGAAACTTGATTAGGTTATCTCCACAGAGATATAGCTCAATCAATAGTGGGTATTTAACTTGATTAGGTAGAGATGTCTCTACCCAGTCTATGTGGGTTTCGATTAGTTTACTGAAATCCTTTAAAAGAGGAGACACTTTGGAGAGGGTCACTTTCTAAGAAGGAGGAGAGAGCTGCACAACCATGACAGAAGGATGAGAGAACCCCAGAGTCCATCAGTCAGTGACCTTTGGAGATAAAGAAGGAAAATGCCTCCCAGTGAGCTTCATGAAGAAGCCTTGAGAGAAAGTTAGCAAACACTGCCACATTTGCCATGTGCCCTTCCAACTGATAGAGAAATGCCAAATGTCATTGGCTTTCTTGAAACAAGGTATCTTTCCCTGGATGCCTTAGATTGGACATTTCTATAGCCTCGTTTTAATTTGGACAATTTCACAGCCTTAGAACTGTAAACTAGCAATTTATTAAACTCCCATTTTTAAAAGCTATTCAGTTTCTGTTATATTGCATTCTGACAGCTAGCAAACTAGAACACTGGCTATTAGGAAACTGCAAATCAAAATGACAATGAGATATCATCTCACATCTTTTAGAATGGTCATTATCAAAATGACAAATGCTGGAGAGGATGTGGAGAAAAAGGCACACTTCTCCACTGTTGGTAAGAATTTAAAATGGTAGAACTGCTCAGGAAAGCATTTTGGTGATTCCCCAGGAAGCTAAGTATAGAATTGCCATATGATACAGCATTCCCATTGCTAAGTATGTGTTCAGAGGACATAAGTACAAGGACACAAATAGACATTTGCACACCAAGGTTTATAGCAGCATTATTTACAATTGCCAGGAAATGGAAACAGCCTGAATGTCCATCAATGGATGAGCAGTTAAATAAGCTATGGTGTATATATGATGGAATATTCTATAAGTCAGAATAAAGTCATGAAACATGGAACAACATGGATGGACCTTGAGGATATGATGTGAGTGAAATTATCCAGAAAAAAATAGGAGAAATACTGTATGGGCTCACTGATATGAACTAACATTAAATGAGTGAACTTGGAGAATTTAAGTTAAGACTACATGTTATCAGGAGATAGAAATAATGTAAAGATTGGATAATTGGTGCTGAAGGAATACAGATTGTGCAACAGGACTGATTGTAAAAATTCTGAAATGGATAGCACAATATTATCTGATTGTAGCACAATAATATAAGTACCCTGAATGAAGCTAAATGTGAGTATGATAGAGTGAGAATGGCTGGGGGCACATATGAAACCGGAAAGAAAGATAGAGGAGAAAGACTGAGACAGTATAATTTAGGAGTACCTACAGTGTACAATGATGGTGATTACTGCTTTCAGCTCTTCAGGGTATATATCAAGTATTGGTATTGCCAGATCATAGGGCAACTCAATATTAGTATTTTGAAGAACTGCCAAATTGTTTTACACAGTGGCTGTACCATTATACATTCCTACCAGCAGTGAATAAGCATGACAATTTCTCCACATCCTATCCAACATTTGTAATTTTCTGTTTAATAGCAGCCATTCTTTATAGGTGTGAGATGATATCTCATTGTAGTCTTGATTTTCATTTCATTTACAGAGAAGCTAGAAATGGCTCAGTGGTTATGCAATGAGGTTGAACTTAAATGTAAGTGAACATATAGAAGTGATGGTAATGCATTAATGGAGTTATGAGTGACATTGCCATATTGAAGGTGAATATGATTTAAAGGGGTTCTATAAAGATGTGTATTCCACCAATTAACTTTACAATTATAAGTACGTTCCTGCATGAACTACTGGAAAGATTTTATTTTGAACAAAGAGTCAATGATAGAGGGGAATAGGGGAGAAATTAATATTGTCTGCTATGTTCTATAGTTAGCAGATAGACATCAACAGTACCACAGCAATATCAGGGATAAATAATGGGGATGGAGAGACAAGAAATGAGGGGAGGTTTGATTTGATATTTGGTGAGGCTCTGTTTATTGGTTCTTTTTTTTTCTTTGGGCCAATGAAAATTGTCTAAAATTGAGAGTGCATATGATTATAAAACTAAATGAGGACACTGTAAGACATGGACAGGTTATTTTGAACATTATTGACAATGCTCAATAGATGGAGGGGATCAAAGGGTATAATGACTAAGAAGCAGAAATGCAAACTGTGATGTATACATATGATGGAACATTGAGAGACCACAATAAGGAATGAAGATGTGAGGCATACAATGAAGTGAATGTATCTTAGTGTATTAGTTTGCTAAGCTGCTGGAATACAATATATCAGAAATGGAATGGCATTTAAAAAGGGAAATGTAATAGGTCACAAATTTACAGTTCTAAGCCTATGAAAATGTCCCAGCTAAGGTATCCAGGGAAAGACATCTTAATTCAAGAAAAGTCAATGGGGCTGGAACACCTCTGTCAGCTGGGAAGGCACATGGCTGGCATCTGCTGGTCCCTTGCTCCTGGGCTCCATTGTTCTCAGCCTCCTGTTTCTGTGGCATTCCTTATTTTGCTTCTCTGGGGCTGGCTTGTATCTCTTGGCTTCCATTGGCTGTCTCCAGGTTCTGGCTTGCTTAATATCTCATGGGAAGGCACACTGCAATGTCTGCTGAGCTCCAAGCATCTCCTAACATCTGTGTCTCTGTTCTCCATGTGTTGGCATCTGTGTCAGCTCTCTCTCCTCAAAATGTTTCTCCTTTTAAAGAACTCCTTCAGCACCAATTATCCAATCTCTACATTATTTCTATCTCCTGATAACATGTAGTCTTAACTTAAATTCTCCAAGTTCACTCATAAACCAATCAAGAACCACCTTGAATAGATGGAGCCACATCTCCATCTAATCAAAGTTCACACCCACAATTGGGCATGTCCCATCTCTGTGGAGATAATCTAATCAAAAGATTCTGCCCTATAGCATTGAATTAGGATTAAAAGAAATAGCTGTCCCCCACAAGATTGAATCAGGATTAAAACATGGCTTTTCTGGGGTACATAATACTTTCATATGGGCACACTTGGGAACATTATGTTGCATGAGCTAAGTCAGAAACAAAAGAACAAATATGGTATTGACTCATTTAGAAAATACCTGTAAGAAAATGGGAGCATAGATTGTAGGTTTTTATAGCAGCCACACTTAGTCTGGATTTGTAAGTGTGTTTCTAGATTCTGAGATGCTGTGCCATATGTGCATAAGCTGGTATTTCCTTGGAACTTTAGGTATCTCTGTGACACCTAAGACTCTGAGCTGTAGTTTTGCTGTACTGAAAATCAGCATTGTCACATAAAACAATTTTTAAAGTAATGGAGAAAGAGATCAGGCTTCAACTAGAGATAAAAGCAAAGCCAATCTGGTTGGAACAAAGGTAAATCAGAATATAGGGCAAATGATGATATTGCACATATACTAGAGCTTCACTTACTGTATGTGAAAAAAGGCAGAGGGGCTTATGGTGTCTAGAAACTAAATTTTCTGTAACCCACAATCTAAATCAACTTGCTTGGATAGCTCATTTAAACAACCCAAATATATGGAACCCAGAAGGGGAATGAGGCCTTGCAATACTGTATAGCTTAATGTGACACTCATATACAACCCAGACTATGGTTAGGCTGATAATTAAAAGATATTAGAAGAACAAATAAAAGAAAAAATAAAACAAATAAACCAACAAACAATAAAAAAAGAAAAGGTATTGATAGAGTCCCTAGAGGGACTGGAGAAAAAAAATAACATGGAACTATTAAACTTTCCTTCCTGGAAAACCCTGGGTATTCTTTCAATCATTAGAGACTCCCAATAAATAAGCCACACCCTTGATTTTGAGGCTTGTCCTATTGAAACTTATTTCTGTAGTGGAGAAGCCAAGACTACCTATGATTATGTCTAAGAGTTTCTTCCAGGAAACCTCTTCTGTTGCTCAGCTGTAGTCTTTCTCTCTCTATGTCCAACACTGCAAGTGAAATACTACCTTCTCCTCTACATGGGTCATGACACTCAGGGTAAAACACTTCCTGACAACACAAGGCATGACTCTCAGAATATGCCTGGACCTGGCACTGTGGGACTGATGACACCTTTTGGACCAAAAGAGGGAATAGAAATGTAACAAAAGAAGGCATCAGTGGCTGAGAGTTCAAATAGTGTTGAACAGCTATTCTGGAGGTTAATCTTATGCAAGCTTCAGCTAGATATGGCTAATTGCCATGGTTTGCCAAACCCCAATCACCATCATTCCTGTTAACTCTAAAGAATGCTAGGGCTCTGAGACTCTATAAAAGTTTCATGCACTAAATTTACTTTCCAGAAACTCATAACCTCCAGAGGGCTTCTAGGCAAGATAAGTCCTGAAACTCAGAGGGGTCAGCCACACTAAGTTTCAACTAATTGTATCCTTATATCCTATTTTGACACCCCCTTTTCAAAGTGAAAAAGTTAGAATGGGCATAGCCAACGATCCCTATAGATTGGGAAAATGATCAAAGGAGAAGGAGGGATTATAACAGAGAATGATAGATTTAAAAATGAGTATAACCACTGAATCACTATATTGATATTTCTTTTAGTCATCAGTGTTTTGGAGCAGCTAGAAGTAATAACATGAAATTATTGAGCATAACCCATTCAAAACTTTGAAATTTGCTCTGTAACTACATGTTAAAATATACTTTGAAAATTATTGCTATTTTTCTCTATATATGTGCGCTGGTTTGAATCTGTTGTGTATGCCATAAAATCCATATTGTTTAACCTTGTTTCAATATTTCTGGGTGGAATATTTTTGATTAAGTTGTTTTAATGGAGCTACAGCCCACCTAATTGTGGATGGGACCTGTTGATTAGGTGGTTTCCATGGAGATGTGTCTCCACCATTCAAAGTGAGGTCATTTACTTGAGTCCTTTAACAGGGAACCATTTTGGAAAAAGCTTCAGAGCCTACACAGCCTTTAGAGATGCAGAAAGAAGATGCCCCTGGGGAAGTAATTTGAAAAAGCCAGGAGAGAAAGCTAGCAGACATCACTATGTGGTTTCCCAGGTGAGAGAGAAACCCTGGACATTATCAGCCCTTTCTTGAATATCTTTCCCTGGATGCCTTAGTTTGGACATTTTTTATAACCTTAGAACTGTAAACTTGCACCTTAATAAATTTCTCTTTTAAAAGCCATTCTATTTCTGATATATTGCATTCTGGCAGCTTTAGCAAACCAAAACAATATGTTATATTTTACAATAAAAAAACTTGAAAAACTTGCTAGGAATATGTGTACTATTTTTGTCATTAATTATCAAAGTTTGTAAATATTATATGAATGTGATTTATGAGTCACATGCTGAGCTATCTCGGACTTTGTAAGAAGTGCCAAAATGTTTCCCAAAGTGGCTGTACCATTATGCATCCTCTCCAGCAATGAATGAGAGTCTCTGTTGTTCCACATTATTGTTATTAATTGATATCTATTCTTTGGATGTTAACCATTCCAGTGGGTGTGTAGTATGTCTCATTGTTGTTTTTAGTTGATTTTCTGTAATAACAAATCATATTGAGCATCTTTATTTGTGCTTATTTGCCAGTTGTATACCTAGCTTGGTGAGGTGTCTGTTCAGTCCTTTACCCAGTTTTTCAATTAGGCAATTTGTTGAGTTGTGGGGTCTTGGTATATTTTGGTACAAGTCTTGTTTAGATATGTTTGGCAAAATTTTCTCCCAATGTGGGCCTAAGGTCTTTTAATAGTATCTTCATTAAGTAGAATTGGAAAATTTTTAATGAAATCCCATTGCCATTTCTTCCTTTCATGACTCTGTCTAGATGCTGCACATGAAAATGCATCAGCAAACTGAAGGCCACATAGATTTTCCCTTTTGTTGCCTTCTAAAATTTTTATAATTTTAAATTTTACACAAAAATCTAAAACTACTTTGGGTGAGTATTTTTGTAAGGTGTAAATTTTATGTTTTTTTTCCTATATATTTGTCCAGTTCTCCCATTACCATTTTTTGAAAGGATTATACTCACTTGGCTGTATTTGCATAGGCCTACATGTAGACTGAATTCTTTTCCATTTGTTATGTGCCAAGGTCACATTCTCTTAAATTATGCAAGTATAATTATAAAATATTTATTGCAGTATTTGAATCGTGAAATGTGAGCTCTTTAACATTGTTCTCCTTATGGAAATTGTACAGATACCTAGGATTAAGAGCAGTTTGTCAATATCTACATAACATCTTTCTAGGATTTTTATTGAGATTGCATTGACTCTAGAGATCAAGTCAGGAACAATTGATGTCTTAGAAATATTCTGTCATTCCACTATGGAAAAGAAATATTTATCATTTTATTTAGAACTTTATTTCTTTCAAGTTTTTCGTAGTTTACAAGATTAAGATATTTACATATGTTGTTAGGCTTAATCTGGGCAGTCATGGAGCTTGGTTTCAGAGAGATCAAATTCTTGGATATAGCATAGGTGATGGAGGTTTAGCCCTGAGTATAAGGACACAGTTTTTATTCCATATGATGATCCACTGTAGTGGATCATGTAGTAACCATGACTCATCCATTGCAACTTATTCCCTGGGGGATAGCAGGTCCAGAGCCACTTACAGTGACTAGTTGAAATGGAGAATTCACAAATAATGCAGGTGAGCGAAAAGATCTGTGAGCTCTTCACCAGTCTTTGGCTCTACTCCTCCAGAACAACTGGGCCCCATTTCTCAAGTATGTTTCCTTATTGTGCTTTAGCCTTGGCTTGGGCAAGACTTTATCCATATTGGGTCTCAGTATGGACAGTAAGAATTATTGAAGTGTCAGTGGTGTAGATGTCAAATGGATCACTAAATGAGGGGAGCCAAGGGATATCCAAATGTTGACACTTGGTTTGCTTGCTGTGGGATTATTTAAGTTTTCCTGAAGCTGTTGTAAATTTCCTAATATTCAAACATTAGTATATAACATTTTTCAAAGTGTTGAGGGTAAGTATTAAAAGTGGTATTAACAGGCATTCATAGTATTTTGGCTGATTCAGTGAAAGTGGTCAGTAAAGGTAGCTTGAGTTTTTATGATGAGTCAAGTTTCAATAAATGGAGGCTGGTGTCACAGACAATCATCCCAAATGCATTGACCTGATGTTGAACAGAATGAAGAATTCAGGATTCAGATGAAAGGAAAACATTGAGAAATACACACTAGAAAAAAATATAAATCAATTTTTCTTGCTTCCATCCCACATATATCTCATGTCCTTGGCCTTTTTAAATATTCTGACGTGGAGGATGCACCCTGTCCTGCAAATCCATATGCAGCTCATGCATTGCCATGTCACTGATGCCATGGCAGGTCTCTCAAGGAACCACTCTGCAAGCCCTGAGGCTGACAAGAATGACTTCTGCATTATATCCATTGAGCACCCTGTGCACCCCTTATTCATCATTTAGGCAGTGAAAACTCCTTACTAACATTAATATGAGACCACTTCTTTTTTTTAATTGAGAAATCTTCACATACATATTTCTATACATGGTGTACAATTGCTGGCTTGCAATATCATCAAATAGCTGTGTATTCATTACCATCATCATTGTTTAGAACATTTGCATCACTCCAGAAAAAGAAATTTAAAAAAAAAAGAAAAAACTCATAAATACTGTACTGGTTTGAAAGGATTATGTATCCTAGAAAAGCCATGTTTTAACCCTATTCCATCTCGTGGGAGCAACTGTTTCTTTTCATCCCTATTCAATAATGTAGGTTGGAAACTTTAATTAGATTATCTCCATGGTGATGTGATACACCCAATTGCGGGTATTAACTTTTGATTAGATGGAGATGTGACTCCATCCATTACAGGTGGGTCTTGATTAGTTTACTGGAATCCTTTAAAATAGGAAGCATTTTGGAGAAAGCTTCAGAATGATGAGACAGCTATGAAGCCAAGAGTCCAGCAGTCAGTGACCTTTAGAGATGATGAAGGAGAATGCCCCTGGGGTAGCTTCCATGAAGCAAGAATTCTGTAGAAGAAGCAAGCAAATGTCATCATATTCACCAGATGCCTTTCCAGTTGAAAGAAACCCTGAACTTCATTGGTCTTGCTTTAGTGAAGGTAACCTTATTTGTGTCTTAATTTGGACATTTTTATAGACTTGCTTTAATTTGGACATTCTCACACCATAGAACTGTAAACTTGCAACTTAATAAATTCCCCTTTTAAAAAGCCATTCCATTTCTCACATATTGCATTCTGGCAGCTAGCAAACTAGGACACATGCCATACATCTTACCTCTCCCTTTCATTGACCACTAGTGTTTCCATCTACCCAATTTATTTTACCCTTTTCCCCCCTATTATTTATTTACTTATTTTTACTCATATTTTTTACTTATCTCTCCATACCCTGGATATGAGGAGCATCAGACACAAGGTTTTCACAATCACACAGCCACATTGTAAATGTTATATCTTCATATAATAATTTTTAAGAATCTAGGTTACTGGAACACAGTTCAACAGTTCAGGTACTTCCATTCAGCCACTCCAATACATCATAAACTAAAAAGGGATATCCATATAATGCATAAGAATAACCTCCAAAATAACTTCTCGACTCTTTGAAATTGCTCAGCCACTGAAACTTAATTTTGTCTAATTTCTCTGCCCCCTCTTTTGGTGAAGAGGTTTTCTCAATTGCTTAATCCTGGGTCTCAGCTTATCCCAGTCTTTCTGTCCAATGCTTATACCCCTAGGAGTCATGTCCCACATGGGGGGAGGGCAGTGAGCTCTCCTGCTGAGTTGGCTGAGAGAGAGAGAGGCCACACCTGAGCAACAAAAGAGGTCTCTGGGGGGTGACTCTTAGACCTAATTTTAAGTAGACTTAATTTATCCTTTGCAAAAATAAGTTTCATAGGGATGAACCCCAAAATCAAGGGCTCAGCCTATTGATTTGGTTGTCCCATTACTTATGAGAACATCAGAAATTCTCCAAATAAGGGAGTCAAATATTCTGTCCTTTCTCCCCATTTCCCCAAGGGAACTTTGCAAACACCTCTTTATTCACTACTCAGATTACTCTGGGATTTATTGGGGCATCACTTTAACCTGGATAAACCAACAAAATCTCACGCCCTATTCAAGATTCCACATACTTATGGTGTTTCAACTAAATTGACCATACAAGTTAAATTAGGAAATACACTATCCAAAATATAAATTTTGCACTAAATAAACATCTCTACCTTTAGTCTCACACAGAAGTTGAAGCTTAAAAATGTGGATGATATCATCCTTTACTCAGTCTTCTGATATTCCTTAGTACTATCTAGATCAGCTTCATTTATATCTCTATTCAATGACTGATCACTTTTTCAACTTTTTAAATAGTTCCTGTATGGGGTACTGCTGACTGTTATAGCCTCAGAGCTCTAACTCTGAATCACAGATGTCACATATATACCCAAAGTTTCTGGGAAAGAGCATGTTATTTACAAACAGCCCAATATCTCAGAATTTAGATTTAAGTTTCATTTCCTGAATATATGTGAGTGCTGCTAAGAGCTTATGATCTAGAACCCTTTACAATAAGCCCCAACCTGATGACCAATGCTCTCAACTTTAGTTCATTGAATTTTTTATAATTAGTCCACATGATTGAGGCATGATAATATCTGCTTTTTGTTCCTGATATTTCATTCAATCATATAGCTCTTAAGGTTCATTCACCTAGTTGCATGCCTCACAACTTCATTCCTTCCTGTGGCTGCTCAGTAGTCCATTAAATTTATACACCTTTGTTCTTCCTTCAATTCTTCAATTGTTGTATCCTTAGGCCACCTCCATTCATTGCAGATCAGGAACACTGCCACCATAGATACCAGTGTGCAAATGTCCATTCCTGTCCCATCACTCAGTTCCTCCAGGTATATACTAAACAATGAGGTTTTAGGATCATATGGCAAACCCACCCTAGCCTCCAGAGAAGTCACCACACTGCCTTCCATGGGGCTAGACCCCTCATTTCCCTGCCAACAGTGAATAGGTACATCTCTTTCTCTACATTTTGAGACCCACTTCTTTAGCTTTTACTGTTTAAGTGATAAACTATAATTGCTCCTCCCAGGTCCCTGAACAACTAGCCAAATAACTAAGTACCACTTTTATGTTCATGTATATATATATATTGCATCCCCTTTTTCTTTCCATATAAAATGAACTAACAAATGAAGAGTTCTGGGTTTCTGATGTTGTATAACAAAATTACCAAACTCAATTTTCTTGTCTCTTGTGTCTTTGTGATCCTTTTCTCCATCAGAGTAAAATGATTATTTATTTTGGAAGGTTATTTGGAAACTTTTCTCTGCCCAAAGTCTTTGTTCCACAGAAAACTGGCAAAGAAAGAACCCAGGTCTAAATGGCCTGCACAGCTCAGAGCATGCATTAGTGGTCACCTCACCTACACAGCCCTGTAGGATTTAAAAAGTAACGTAAACTAGTTGCCTTAAACAATAGGAATTTATTGTCTTACAGATTTTATGCTAGAAAAGTGAAATCTAAATGTCATCAGGGTTGGGCTTCCTCTGCAGTCTGTAGGGTTCTGATGGTGGCTTGCCTACAATCTCTCTCTTGGTCACATCACCATCTTTTCTCTATCTCTGCTTAGTCATTTGTAACTCTTCCCAAATTCTTTCCTTATAATTATCATAAACATATCAGGTTAGGGATCTAATTTAGGTATGCCCTAATGCAATTTGGACTCATCTTAACTAATACTGTCTTCAAAGACCCTATTTGCAAATAACTTCACATTCACAGGACTGGGGATTAGGATATAAACATATAAATGTTTAACATTCTTCTCTCTGGACACTCAAAAACCATATTCTTCTCACTTGCAAACTTCATACAGATTATCCCAACATCCCAAAATCCTTATGCCATTTCAGTAATAAATCTATGTAAATCTCATAGATATTGGTTATCAGCTAGTTTTCATTTCAGGCAATATTCCTCTGTCTTTGGAACTGTGAAACCAAGAAAAGAAGTCACCTGCTTCCAAAATATATTGGTGGGAGGAGCATAGGATAAACATCCTCATTGCAGTGGGAAAAAAGAGTCACAGTTCTCAAGCAAGTCCACAGAGATATGTTCCAGTAGATTTCAAGTATTGAGAGTAATTTGTGGCTGAATGCTGTGTCCTCCCAACTGGCTGGAGCAGCTGCCTTATACTCTCCACACACCTGCTGGTGGCCATTTTTTCCCTGAATGTTGGGATGGCAACCAAGCCCTCCTTGAACCCTGGGGAAGTGTTCCAACCTTTTCAAACACCAGGATGGCTGCCATATTATCCACAATCACTGGGGTGTAAGACCCACTCTCTTTGAACACCAGGATGGGCCTGCCCTTACAGAAGCTAGAACAGTAGCACTACTCTCTTGGCCCTAGGAGGTCTCTTCAGTCCAGGTATTTGTATCCATTGTTCTGTCCTTGCAATCTTTCTTTATTTAGTCTTGTCTCTGTCACATTCTCATATTCAGGCCAAGCAGGCAACATTTCTGCTGACATAAAATTATCAAACACTTTTTTGGTCTTCCATGCAATTTATGGGGGTACAAACCATCATATAAAAGGGTTTTCCACAGACCTTACATGGATAATCAAATCTCCATTCCTGACTTCCCCTGAAATGGTTCATTGGATCTATGTGTCATGCACATAGTCTCTTAACAAATGTTGGTTTAAACCACACACTCATCCTCTTTTCCAGGGAAACCTATCTAGATAGGCTGAGAATTTTCCAAATCAATGTGATAGTTCCATTTTACTTAATATCTCAGTCCTCAATTTATACCTTTCCTCTCATATTTTACTATAGCCAGCAAAACAAACTCAGGCCACACCTTCCACATTTTGATTGGAAATTTCCTAAGTTAAATATCCAAGCTCATCACTTAAAAATTATTCTTCCATCCAACATCACAGCACAAGTCTGCAAATTTTCTGCCATTTTATAACAAGAATAACATGTCCTCTATTTTCCAATAACATTCAATTATTTAATTCCAAGACCTCATCACAATCACCTTTAACATCCATATCTCTACTAATCGTTTCTTAAAGTAATGTAAACTTTTAATATTTAAGCACTGTGAAATTCTTCCAACCTCTACACATCACCCGTTTTCAAACCAGTACCACAGTATTATCTATTTGGTACAAGAGCACTCCACTTGTCACCACCAAGAATGGTCTTAGTTTATCATGATGGCTGTAACAAATACCACAGGAAGGTTGGCTTGCAAAACTAGAAGTATTATATTCCATTCAGGATACTGAAAGTCCAAAGTCAAGATATCAGCAGGATCATGCTTTCTCCAGAGTCAGGGGGTGGGTTTCCCAGAATATATAACACTGTTGGTTTCCTTCTGTCTCTGACTCCTTAGTAGGTCCACATATCCTCTATTAATGACTACAGTAATGTTGGATGTAGGCCCACATGGGTCATGTTGGCCTCTCCTTTAATAACATCTTCAAAGAACTTATTTACACATAGGTTTATATTCACCTGACCAAGGGTAAGGATTTCAAGATGTTTTAGCCTATAACAGCAATTAGTGACTTGGACATTTTCTGAAACATTTAGACCTAAGAAATACCTATAAAAACAGAACTAAACAACAACATGACACACATTCTTCACAAGCACACAAGGAATGTTCTAAAGGATATAAGATATGATATGTAATAAAATGTATCAATAAATTTGAAATGATATAAATATTATACAGCATATACTCTAAATGCAATGGAATGAAAGTAAAAATAAATAACAAGAAAATATAGAAAATTTACAAATATATAGAAATTAAAAATCATCTCCTAGATTAAGCAATGTTTCAAAGAAATCAAGGAATTTGATAATATACATTGAGATGACTGAAAATGAAAAGACAATGTACAAAAAATTGTGGATGCAGATAAAGTAGAGCTTAGCAGGAAATTTATGGCTGTGAGTGCTTATGTGAAAAAAAATGATCTCAAAAATAATAATCTATCCCTAGTAGAGAGGCTCTAGAAAAATAAGAGCAAACTAAATCTAAAATGAACAGTAGGAAGGAAGGAAAAAAACTGAGTGGGAAGTAAGTAAGTAGAGAATATATGCACAATACAAATAAATCAAAGAAACTAAAACTGATCTTGTGAAAAGTTCAAGATAATCAAAATTGACCAACTTTTACATAAATTGATAAAGGAGTCAAAAAGAGAGAGAGAGAGAGATGGAGATACTATTAAAAATGCTAGAAACAGGCAAGAGAGAGGAAACATAATTACTGACTTCACAGAAAATAAAAAAGATTATAAAGAAATATTATATAAATATAAATTTATATAGAATACTATATAAATTACATAACTTAGATGAAGTGTATAAATTCCTCAAAAAATACTAACTAGCAAAATTGACTCAGAAAGAAATAGACAATCTGAACAGACTTTTAACAACAAAGTGATGCAATTTAGTAACAATAATTTTAAAAACCTACCAATAAAGCACCCAGGTCAATGTAATTATAATTGCAAATAGTAAACATTTTTATACTGTTATCAATGCCACAGTCCTCGATGTGGTATCCTGAAACCTGGTGAAAGAAGTGCCTCAAATTTCTTTGTTTTGTTTTGTTTTCAGTTTACCTTGTTTATAAGAAATTTTGACAATGTACTTTTCCAAAGATATTGTAACATTGCTTTGATAAAATCCAAACTATATATTCAGAAGCGACATTTTGAAATATTTTTCCAATAAATGAAAATGGTATGTCCAACCATTTAATTTGATCCTCTTTGATTTCTCTTTATAATACACAGCAGTTGTAAGAAGAGATATTTAAGCATGTGTTTGTCCTTGATTCCTTGGCACTATATATATTTGAAAATTTTGCAAGTGATGACATTTTCCTCTCATTATCTACTTCCTTCCCAACATAAAAGAAATGAGTGAGGCCCCCTGCAGGCCGGCCCGAGGGAGTGCGCAATGGATCGTCGGAGCCGGGTGCCTGGAGCCCAGAGAGCCCTTGCTGGGTTCGGCCCGGGACCCACAGACCCCAGGACAGCCCGCCCGAGGGCAGAAGGCCGGGGCCATCGCACGGGTGCTGATCGCGGACGCCGGGCTGATTGGAAGCTTGTGCGCCACCCTGCTGAGGAAGGCGGCGCTGGGTCCTTTGCACCTCACTGTGTAGTACAAGGCTGAGGATCCAGGGGGAAGAATGACTACAATCAGCTGTGCTTATAATCCTCAATGCACAGCTGACTTGATGCTCAGTACATCACCTGCACTCTTTATTATGCCAAGAAATAAAGTTTTTATGATGAACCGTTAGCTCATGGCATTTTGAAGCCTTTGACCTCTCCCATTGAAGGAATGGTGGTGAAAGAAGGAGTCTGTAACTTTGTGGCACCTCAAGGAGTTTCTTCAATTATTAAACATTATTTAAAAGAATCAGAATTATGTACTTCTGGTGGGAAATACAGAAAAATATCAAGGAAAATATAATATATAAATCAACAAGCAAGCGTGGATAGGAATTACCATTGAACAAGAAAGAAGGTAAAGAAAGAGAACTCAGGAGAGGGATGGCAGGTGACCATAGAAGACACACTTCACCATTTTGTTCACCTGGATGGATCCAGTTTGTGACTGCACTTTTGTGTCACTGATATGGGAAATCCTGGTTATGTGAACATGATTTTGCTTTTGGATTAGGTGCACACATCTACTTCAGACATGACCCAGATCAACCTGAGAAATAAGTGGGAAGTCTCCAAGGAGATAGGCCCCCTTGAGCAGTTTGACCTTCTTGTCCTCACAATGCCAGTTCCTCAGATTCTACAGCTTTAAAGTGACATTGTGAACTATGGCAATGTGACTTCACCTATTCCAGGTGGGTCTTGATTAGTTTACTGGAATCCTTTAAAAGAGAAAGCATTTTGGAGTGAGACATAACAGAAGCCTCAGAGCTGACAGAGCCCAGAGCTGACATAGATGCCTGTATGTTTGAAGATGCTTGGAACCCAGAAGACAGCACCATGAGATGTTATGCAAGCCAGAACCTGGAGAGAGCTAAGGGAAGCCAAGAGGTGAAAGTCAGCCCTGGAGAAGTAAAATGAGGAACCCCCAGAGGAACAGAGGCTGAAAGTAAGGGAGCCCAGGAGGAAGGGACCAGCAGATGCCAGCCACGTGACTTTCCAGCTGACAGAGGTGTTCCTGACCCATTGGCCTTCCTTGACTTAAGATATCTTTCCTTGGATGCCTTAGCTTGGATAGTTTTATAGACTTAGAAGTATAAACTTATAATTTATTAAATTCCCCTTATTAAAAGCCATTCTAGTTCTGGTATACCACATTCTGGCAGCTTGTAAACTAACACACTCTGTGTCTCAGGTGTCACACGAATACCCAAAGTTCCATGGAATGATCAGGCTATATATAAAGAGCTCAGCATCTCAGAATTTAGAAATAACAGTTACAACTCAGGAATAGATGTGACTGCTATAAGAGCTTACAATCTGGGAACCTCCACAATAGGCCTGTGCTCAGAGTTTGTACATTATAGTTAGTCCATATTAGTGAGGCATTATAATATTTGTCTTTTTGTTTCTGACTTGTATCACTCAACTTACTGTCCTCAAGATTCATTGACCTAGTTGCATGCCTCACTACTTCATTCCTTCTTGCAGACACTCAGTAGTCCATTGTATGTATACACCACAGTTCCCCCTTCCAGTCCTCAATCAATGTACCCTTAGATCACCTCCATCCATTGCAATTTGCAAACACTGCCACCATAAACACAAGTGTGCAAATCTCCATTTGTTTCCCTACTGTCAGTTTCTCCAAGTATACACCTAACTACCTGGTTGCAGGATCGTTTGGCAACTCCATCCCTAACCTCCTGTGGAGCCACTGCATTGCCCTCCATAGGGGCTGTGCCACTCTACTTCCCTGCCAACAATGGATAGGTACATCTTCACTCCACATTTTCTCCATTGTATCTCTCTGTTCATTTTTAAACAGTTTTATTTACACATCATAAATCCAATCTAAGTAAAAAATCAATGGTTCCTGGTATAATCACATAGCCATGCCTTCAACATCACAGTCTACATGAGGACATTTCCATTTCTTCTGCAAAGAACCCAAAACCCTCCCTCCTATCTCCTGCTTGTTGACATTTAGCTTCAGCTTAATAGCTTTGGTACATTCAATGGAAGCATATTACAATGTTACTGATAATTGTAGACCCTAGTAAGCATTGATTGTATTTTTACTGTATACCATTCCATTTTCAATACCTTGCAATGCTGACATTCATTTGTTCTCTCTCATGAAAAAACATTCTTATATTTGTACATTTAATCACAATCATTGTCCACTCCAGGCATTGCTAAGTTATACCATCATGCTCTTTATCTTCTGTCTCTCCTTTTAGTGTCATATATGCCCCCAGTCCTGCTCCCTCAACAATATTCATACTCAGCTTCATTCGGTGTATTTACAGTATTGTGCTACTATCAGATAGTATCGTGCTATCCATTTCTGGGTCTTTACAACCAGTCCTGTTGAACATCCTATACTCCTTCAGCATCAAATGCCCAATCTCTACCCTCTTTCTATCTCTTGGTAACGTGTGTTCTCAACTTTAGCTCTCAAAGTTCACTTATACATGTTAATGCATATTAGTGAGACCATAGAGTATTTGTCCTTTTGTTTCTCATTAATTTCACTCAGCATAATGTCCTCAAGGCTCATCCATATTATTACATGTTTTATGACTTTGTTCTGTCCTCCAGCTGTGTGATATTCCATTGTATATATAAACTGCAGTTTGGTTAGCCACTCATCCGTTGATGGACATTTGGACTGTTTCTATCTCTTGGTAATTGTGAATAATGCCAATATAAATATTGGTGTGCAAAACAAAAGAAATGAGTGAATTTTTTGTTTTTTTTTATAAATATTGTATTCAGGGACATTATTTACATCCTATACTAATTATTATAGTTTGTCTATACCTTTTAATTTGCTTCTGTGAAAACAAGCAAGTTACCTATGAATTATGATGGATATATTTTTCTTTTACTCATTCCTGTATTTTTCTTGCTTTCATTATAATGAAAATGTCAAATAGAATCCATGACTGTGCAGCCATACTGATCTCATTCATGATCACAAAGGGATGCTTTCAATATTAACCATTAAAAGTGACATTTATTAATTACAGACAGACATTATCAGAATAGTGAAATCCTTTAGTGGGTGGATTTGAAAAGGCTAGTCACTTTAAACTCACATGAAGAAAAATAAGAATTGGTTCTGATATATCATAGCTTATAGATAGTATATTTAGTTTACCTAAATTCTTTAAAAGTTCTTCAACTAATTCCAAGAGTGCCATAAGTCTAATTTCTTCCTGTTAGGATAAATTTGCCAGTTTTTTGGAATGAAAATTAATTTTAGAAATGAGCTTCCCCTTTATTGTGGTTCTGGCAAATCTCTCAGTTAAAATCCCAACTGTGGTCAAGAGTCCATGGGACCTGTTCCAGGAGTATCAGGGGATCTTACCCTTGGGGCAAGTTCTCTATAAAGTAAGTGTGGTAGTTAGATTCAGATCTTAACTTGGCCAGGTGAAGGCCAAGAACCTAGTTCTGTGGCTGTGTACATGAGCCAATGATACGTGAACCTCATTTGTTGCTCATTACATCTGCAGTCAGCTAAGAGGTGTGCCTGCTGTAATGAATAACATTTAATTTAATTGGCTGATGCTTAAATGAGGGAGCTCAGTGTAACACAGCCCAAGCAGCTCAGCATACCTCATCTCAGCACTTGCGGCTCAGCCCAGGCCTTTGGAGATGCAGAAAGAAATCACCTCAGGAAAAGTTGTTGGAACTCAGAGGCCTGGAGAGAAGGCCAGCAGAGATCATAACTGTGCCTTCCCATGTAAGAAAGAACCTCAGTTGAAAGTTAGTTGCCTTTCCTCTGAAGAACTAATGAAATAAATCCCCTTTTATTAAAAGCCAATTGGTCTCT
>PVIY010018578.1:0-47336 GCA_004026745.1 Myrmecophaga tridactyla
AGACAACTATTGGAGGCTGGGAGAACATGTACAGCATCCAGGGAAAACGGGGAGGAAGAGGCTGACAAAGACCAGTAAATTGCTCTCTCTGCCAGGGTTACCAGCATCCATTCCGCTCTCGCAGAAGACCTGCCAGGACCCACAAAGCTCGCTGGTGACAGAAGTGGACACAGAATTCCTCTTCCCAAGACCAGGGGTGGGCCTGGCCGATCACTGGGGGCCTGGCTTCTAGGTGACCACTGTTCGAACCCACGCTGGACAAAGGCGGCAGCAGAGGAGAATTAAAGATGCTGTGCTTCCTCAGGGCTATGGGGAACAAGTTCAAGGGCTGCATTTGCTGAGCAGGTCAAGAACATTCAGCTTTGGGGAGCTGTGGAAGAAGCTCCTGGCACCCTTCCTGAACCCACTTCCAGGTACTTTGGAGCTGGTCTGCATTTCCTGCTGGGAAAGACTGACAGGAAACTCCTCTCTAGCATGCTCTTCTTCCAAGAATTTGCCCTCCTCGTGAAAGCAGCTTGAGACAAGGAAAGAAACTATAGAGGCTTATAGCCTGGCACAAAGGCTTGCCTGCTTTAAATACCTGGGAGAGGGAGGTCGGTTTCCTGAAAAATAGAGGGGGTATTCAATCTCCTATAAATAGGGGAACTCCAAAACAACTAATGAGCACAACCCAGGGGACACAGGCCCAGAAAAAAAGTGTGAGGAGCCTGCACACTGCATTTGCCTGGCATTTCCTAGGAGCTCAACTATTTTCCGAAATCACAGAATGAACTCTAACCTAGAGGGAAGTCACCACTACATTTCTGAGAAACAAGCTCAAAGAGGGGAAGAGAGTTACCTAAGGGCTTGGCAGGGCTTTGAGCACAAACCAGTGGAGCTGGGGTGTGGTGCATGGAGTTAGACTTTGTACCTCTAATGCTGGGGCTATCCCGGTCATGAACTTCTTACTAGATGAGAGGCCAGAGGCAAAAGGCCAGCTGTTCCTCAGGGAATTGGAAAAAAACCTGCGTCTCAGGCTTGGTTTGAGGTTTAGTCTAGGTGGTGGGAGGAAGTATCCAGTAATTTGGTTCATGGGATGCAGGATAGTTTAGAACATGGGTCTGTCTGGATTCAGAAACTGGCTCTGCCACATACTAGCCTGATGACACTCTGAGTCTTACTGTCCTCAGCTGTAAATTGGGTGCAGCTCTTAAAAAGCCTTGCAGGGTTGTTAAGAAAAAAAACATGAAGGACGAAGGATGGAGCACCTCCTCAAATGCTCAGAGTGACATCAGGAATGTCACTGGTCTAATGAGCTTGGAGGGAGGAGGCAGGTGGCTCCTGCAGCTTTCCATGGGTCCCTTGCAGCTTTCATGCTGCACTGTACAGCTCCTCACCTACACAGCAGGTCTCACTGTGTCATCTCTTCCATCTTCCCATGAAACCCTCCAATGGCTCCTATGCACAGAGCCATCAGAAATGCATCCAGGCGTGCACCAAAAATGAGTACAAGAATGTTCATAGCAGCACAGACCTGACAACAATCAGATGTCCATCAACACTAGAATGAAAAATAAACTGTAGGGTGTTTGTACCATGGAAACCACACATCAAGTAAAGTGAACAAACTACAACGAGAGGCCACAACAAGGATAAATCTCACATAGTACTGAATGAAAGAAGCCACATAGGAAAAAGCACATACTGTGGGATTCTATTAATGGAGAATGTAAAGGCAAACTTAATGTAGTGTTATGCTGGTTTGAAATGATGTATGTAGCCTAGAAAAGCCATGTTTTAATCCTAATCCCATTTTGTAAAGGCAGCCGTTTCTTCTAATCCCTATTCAGCATTGTATGTTTGAAACTGTAATCAGTCATCTCCCTGGAGATATGATTTAATCAAGAGTGGTTGTTAAACTAGATTAGCTGGGGGCATCTCTCCACCCATTTCGGTGGGTCTTGATTAGTTTCTGGAGTCCTTGAAAAGAGGAAACACTTTGGAGAATGAGCAATTCAGAGAGAGCAGAGCAGAACGACATAGCCACAGAAGCAGAATCCACCAGCCAGTGATCTTTGGCAATGAAGAAGGAACATGCCTCCCAGAGAGCTTCATGAAACAGGAAGCCAGGAGGAGGAGCTAGCAGATGATGCCGTGTTCGCCATGTTCCCTTCCAGATGAGAGACCCTGTCCGTGTTCACCATGTGCCTTTCCAGATGAGAGAGAAACTCTGATTGTTTACCATGTGCCCTTCCACTTGAGAGAGAAACCCTGAACTTCACTGGCCTTCTTGAACCAAGGTATCTTTCCCTGGATGCCTGAGATTGGACATTTCTATGGACTTGTTTAATTGGGACATTTTCTCAGTCTTAGAACTGTAAACTAGTAGTTTATTAAATTCCCCTTTTTAAAAGCCATTCCATTTCTGGTATATCGCATTCTGGTACCTAGCAAACTAGAACAATGATTTTACAAGCTGGGATGGTGGTGACCATGGGGTGACTAGAGGGGGCATCAGGGGGCTCCTGGGGTGCTGCTCCTTGACCTAGGAGCTGCCTACACAGTTGGGTTTAGTTTGTGAAAATTCATCAAGCTGTACACTTAATTATTTCTGGAATTTGCTGCATGAATATTACACTTGATTCCTTTTTTCAATAAAAGCAAAACCAAACCAACCCCCAAACCATCCTTCAGAGCTCCAATCTGTCCTCAACACCAACAGTGCCCCACAAGGTTTTGCAAGGCCAGGTGGCTGCCAATCTTGCCTATTATCCCCCTGTTTCCCTCTTCCCTATTTCCCTTGTCCCTTGTCTTCTGCAACTTGCTTCTGCTGTTCCCTCTGCCTGAAAGGATCCACCCCCTTGGCTTGGATATTTTCCTTCCATTTTGAAATTCTTCACCCTTGTCACTTGCTGGATGCTTTCCCTGATGTGAGAGGACCATGGAGTCAAATAAGCCTGGGGTTCTGGGACTTTGCCTTCTTAGGCCTATTTGCTCATCAGTAAAACGGCCATTAACTACAGAGGGGTGAAGCAGCCCAGACCTGGAATGGTTGCCCTGTCCCAGGGAACTATTTTGGGAAGCTCACAGCCTGCTCCTCACACCTCCTGCCTTTCAAAGGCTAATAATGGCAGAATCTGAGGAAGCTGAAAGCAGGTGACAGGGAAGTGGGGCTGGCTGACCCAGTAAGCCCAAGCTGGACTAGGGATGGATTTGATCACAGCTGAGCTGGGGCTTGGGGGCCCTGTTTGGCTCAATGGTGGGTTCTGAGTCCCCATCACACCAACCAGCCCCCCAGCCCACCCTGCTCAGCTCAGCCTTGGCTCCAGCTACCCAGGAGGCTCATAGAGTGAAGTACTCTGGTCAGTAGAATTCCCTGGTTTATTCTTCACTTCACAAGCACTCACATAATTTACTAGGCACTTGTTCTGGGTCTGGCCTGGCATCTGTCCTTATGTTGTCCAGGGCTTCTTCAGGGGTGGCTGGATCCACCTGCATCAGAACCCCCAGGGCACATAAGAATGCAGACTCCAAGGCTCCAACCCAGACTTACTGGATAAGCCAGGGTCCCAACAGGCTCCAGGAATCTGCCTTTCCTATAAGCTGATCCAGGTGCTCCATGAGGACAGAGAACCGTGGCCTAGTAGGAGAGACAGACTAGGAACCAATTATAGTCCAGTGTGGTCAGCTTGAGGTAGGAAAGGGGATGCAACTATGGGAGCCTAGTGTCCCATTTCGCAAAGGGAACCTCTAAGTGAGAACAGATACTTGAGCAGGACTCAGCCAGATAAAGTGGGGTAGGAGGGGGTGGTGCATTCTAGGCAGCAGAACAACTGTGCAAAGGCTGGGAAACAAAAGGGAGCCAAGCACTATATCTGTACTGCGAGTAATTCAATCTGGTGGGAGAGTGAGTGGAGGTAGGAGAAGTGTGGAAAGCTGCGGCTGTTTACAAAGAGCCTCGTGGACCACCGAAAGGAATGTTTGGGGGAAAAGAGGTGTAGCTGGGAAAGCAACTTCTTGTTTAAAATGCTCCCAAGATGCTCATTCAGTAGCATAAATGTGACTCAATCAATAAATTTTTGTTGAAAGAATGAAAGATGTAAGGAGTTCTTCTCAACCTCAATAAAGCTTCCATTCAATAAATTCGTTTAGGGTGCCTACGGGGTCCCCCAGCCCTCACACTTCAATAGCTGTCTGCTTTGTGTGATTTGCCCTTTTCGCTGGTCAGAAAAAGGCAGAGAAAAACAGGTCACTTCTGGGGCTTTGGTCTCGGTTTACTTATACGAAAAGTCGAACGGCTCAGACCCCACCATGCCGAAGTTGTGTCTTTGGTTTGAGCATGCGCTCTGACGGGCGCGCAGGTCGAGCCGATCCCGGGCGGGCTCTGGGTAACCGGGAAGACTTCACTCCCAGCACACGTCCCAACGAAACCAAAGCTCCCACCAAAGGCCAACACGCCCCCCAAGCTAGCGCCTCATTGGCCCGTCTTACTCACACTTCGGTTCGGCTTCATCTTTTGATTGGCTGTTTCGTCCTCTGTGCTGTGGTAGAACCCTCGCCTTCTTTGATTGGCCAAGGGCCTACTTGCGGTCGCCCTGGATTGGACGCCGACTTGGTCGACTCCCTGGCTCTTAGGGACCCCGCTTTCTGATTTGCTGCTCGGGCCAGCCTCACGGCCTGCACACTGAATGGCTGAGCCGCTACCTGTATTAGCCTCCGATTGGGTGCGCCCCGCCTCCCCAGCGTGATAGGTCAGAACCACCGCCCCCCTGACTGCTCATTGGTTGCTCAGCGAAGCCCGGTCTCCGGGTAAGATGGCAGCGGACGGACAGTGCTCGCTCCCCGCTTCATGGCGGCCGGTGACCCTCACCCACGTCGAATATCCTGCAGGTAAAAGGCGGCCCAGGCTCCGAGGACGCATTCCCAGGTCTGGCCCCTTAGCCCGAGGCGCTTTGGCCTGCGAGAGCCTGAGGAAGGGGTGCCGGGGGACCGGGTTGGGAACTGTCAAATAGTGAGCCGTGGAGGGGCTCGGCCGGCGCGCGACGCGCAGGCGCAGTGATGTGGCGATGAGATGGGCGAAATTGTAAGCTTCTTGCTCGCGCACTCTGCGCCTGCGCGTTTTGGCGCTCCCCTGGATCCTGGGGCACGGGTGGGCTGTAATGGGGCGGTGGTCTTTTGTGAGCGGGAAAGGATCACTGGCCTGGACCTTGCCCCTTGTTCCCCACTCTTCCCGGAGCCAAAGAGGCCGAATTCCCTTTCCGGCGTGCAGGGGGAACGCCTCTTTCCTTCAAACAGTGCTTTGGGGCAACTGTAGGAGAAAGAGACCCCCGTTGCTGGGAGTGTGTAAGCTGTGACCAGTCAGCTATTTGAGTAGCTTCTGGGTGCCACGCCCTGATCCGGGCATGGCTCCACAGTAGAAGGGACCTGGTGAGGGGCCAGACAGCCCCAAGTATCTTGACTTCTGAGACTTGCAGTCAGACATATCTCTAGAAGTGCCGGGTTTTCCATTGAGAGGTCAGTTAGCAACCGTGCAGGAGGTAGTGTAGTAGAGTGAGTCATGGGTTCAGAGGAATCTGGATTCAAGTTCAGGATGAGGCCTTGTGCAAGTGACTTCACCTTTGTTCCTCAGTAACTTCATCCCTAAAATGGGACTGATCACAGTGCCTCCCTGCTAGCATGGTGTGAGAATCAAAAAACACTAGGCTTGAGAAGTGCTGAGTTCAATGTCTGGCACACATCAGTCAGTAAATTCTATGGTTAATATTATTTCACCTTCCCAGACTGTACCCCCCCTCCCTGGGAGAATGGTTGGGGCCCGGGTGAGGCTGGGGGCTCTTCATGGAGCCCTGGTTGCCCCAAAAGGGCCTACTCTGCTGCTCTCCTTATTGGGGATGTGAAAATCTAGTCCTGCTCAGGAGGCAGGTGACTGTAAGCCAGGGGTCTTTGATCCTGGGTGTTCTGGTTTATAGTGGGGATGGGGCCGCCCTGCCAGGTACTGAGCCCTACCAGCCTACCAGGTCATCATTGTCCATACATTCGTTCAACCAACATCTACTGACTGTCTCCTTAGGTTGGGCCCTGGCCTGGCACTGGGTTTAATATGGTGAACAGGCCTGATAGGGCCCTACCCTTCTGGACTAGGAAAAAGCCGTACTTTTTAGGAGGACAACCAAGTCCTAGAAAGGGGGAGGAACTTGACACTATTGTGACCTCCCTCCCAGGCTTCCAATAGCTTCTCAGAGCCTTCACAATCTAACAAGCGCAATGAGCAGGAACCTGGCAGTTGTGAATAGCATGATGCTATAGATTCAAGGACTGTGGTTGCTGAGCCTGGTGGCCATGCTACAAGGTCCAGTCGCCTGGAACCCCTACACGTCTCCTTTGTGTCCCTCATTATAGTGATACCTGCTTTTTTCCATTCACTTTACACACACACATATATATATTTGTTTTTTCGCATGGGCAGGCACCGGAGATCGAATCCGGGGCTCCAGCTTGCAGGCGAGAACTCTGCCTGCTAAGCCACCGTGGCCCCCCCTACACATATTTTTTTGAGCCCATTTAAGTGCTAGGTGCTGTGCTGGGCTTGGAGCATAGAGTGGAGTGTAAGACGATCCTGTCCTGCTCTCATGAAGCCTACAGTATAGTGCTAGAGACAGATATTGGTCCAGTTTCTACACGAGTGAGGGGATTGTGAACAATTACAGATTCCCTTGCCAGACGAAATCTCTCCAACAGCAGGGACCATGTCTGTGTGGTTTTTTTTGGCCACTGTAGTGTATACTTAACGTATACTAGTTGAGTTGACCTAGACACCATCCTAAGTGGGGAAAATGGTATGTGCACAGGTTCAGAAGTAGGACAGATCACAGAACATGCAGGGAACTAGAGTTAATGCCTTTGAACTGGAGCAAAGGGTGGGAGGGAAGCAAGGCCAGGATTGTGTAGGATTTGGTGAGCTGGGCTGAGGTTGGACTTATCCCAAGGGTCACGGGAGCCAGAGTTGCTGATTGCGTCTGCAGAAAGGCAGGGGTTTAGCTCTGACTGTGAGGCTGTAGAAAAGGCCAGAGGCTTGGAGGTACCAGCCACTTCCTGTCCTCACAGCCCAGTGTCCTGGGGGTCAGTTGGATAACTGAGAGACCCAGAATCTCAGGACTGAAATGGGCCAAGCCATTGTGTGGATGGGGAGACAGAGGACCAGTAAAGGAAAAGGCCATGTCCAGTGTCACCCAGCACTGGCACTTGAATCCAGGCTGATGCTCATTTCTCTCAGGTCAACTCCAAGCCAGCCCTATGTTGGGTAGGTGGGACTGAAGCGTGTGCACCTGTCTCTTCAGGACTGGGCTCTGGGCTTGGTCTGCATGCAGGCACCTTTCTTTTTTTAATATATATATATATATATATACACACATATATATATACATATATATATAAATTTATTTTATTTATTAAACATGCCAATATACAAACACAAACATTCTTACCATGTGATCATTCCATTTTACATATATAATCAGTAATTCACAATATCATCACATAGTTGTATATTCAACATCATGATCATTTCTTGGAACATTTGCATCAATTCACAAAAAGAAATCAGAAAAAAATTCATACCATACCTGTACCCTTTCTTGATGCTTCCTAGAGACCAGGCTGGTGGTGTGGACTGTTTCCTACCCTAGGTCCTCTTAACTTGGAAGTGTCCTGGATGCCAGGCACTGAGCTGGGCACCTCACAAGCCCTATCTCGTTAATCTTCATACAACCATAGGAGGTGGGTACTAATATCCTCACTTCATATTTGAGGCTCAGGGAGGCAAAGTCCTAGCTTGAGTTCATGCAGCCAGCCAAGTGTTAGCACAGAAACTGAACCATGCCCTCTGATCCCAGAGTAGCCACATAGCTACCCTGTCTCAAACAGTGAAAGTGGCCTATGGACTCAGGCTCAGCCTTGCCCAGGAGCAAGGGGGAAAATGTTTCTCATCTCAGTGTCCCCATCTCTCAGAATGAGCCAGTGGTCCTCACACTGCCTCCATCCCAAGTTTTTTAGGAGAATAAAGAATAGGTGACTAATTTCTTGCAGGTGGAGAGGTGGCGAGAAGCTGTTATGGTGACAGACTACTATATTGGGCAGCTCAGCCTCTTTCCCTGGCCTCAGTCCCTGTCTGAGTCTTCAGTGTGAACCCAAGTCTGTGTGGTGCCCAGAGAATATCAGGCTTCCCTGCAGGTTCAGAGCTTATCTAGGGCAACCTCATACCCTCTGAGCTACCTCCCTGGTACAGGGCCCAGTCTTTGAAGTCAGACCAAGCTAAGTTCAAGTTCCTGCTTGAGTGGGGCTGATGGGGAAAGAACCCTAGATCAAGTCTCCTAGTCCAGGTCCCATTTCTTTCTGGCTCTCCTTTGGGTAAGTCATATAACCTCTCTGGGACTTGGTTTCTTCATCTGTAGAATGGGAACAGTAAAGGCATCTACTTCAAATTCACGATGTATGAACTTCAACACTCAGTAAACAGACATTGTGACATCCCGCCTATGATTTGAATTCGTATGGCTGGTGGGTAGACAGAAGCAGCTACAGCTACCTGGCCCCACACTCCAGGCCCTATTTGAACAACTTCAGGCTTTCCTGGGAGCCGGGCCCTACTTGCAGGTCATTGGCACCTATCCCAGTTGTCTGTGCTCTGTCCTCATCCCATTCTCTTCCCTACCTCCCCCAAGTTTGCAGGTTGTTGGCCCCTGTCCCAGATGCCTGTGCTCTGTCCTCATCCCATTCTCCTTCCTGTTTCCTTCAGGTGATCTTTCTGGCCACCTCCTTGCCTACCTGAGCCTCAGCCCCGTGTTCATCATTGTTGGTTTTGTGACCCTCATCATATTCAAGCGGGAGCTCCACACGGTGAGCCTAACCCTGTTTGCCCCATCTGCTTGCTCCCTACTGCTTCTTCTCCCAGGGGGTGGCCGTGACCATTGGGCAACTCTGTCTGCCCCTCATCACAGGTGCCTTCCTTTCCCTTATACGCTTTCACCTTTTTTTTTTTTTTGAGGTGTGTGGAATCTCCTGGCTAGCTCTACGTTTATCCACAAAGTTGGGTTGGGGGTCCAGTCGGTGACCACAGTCTTTGGGGCTGGGTGGTGGCTAGCAGGTGCATAGAGGCCCAACCGATCATACATCTTAACCTGACAGATCTCATTCCTCGGGGGCCTGGCAGTGAATGAGGGGGTCAACTGGCTGATCAAACACATCATCCAGGAGCCGAGACCCTGTGGAGGTAGGGCCTGGGCAGTGGGGGCCTGGCACCCTTCAGTCAGAGCATTGCTGGGAGGCCTGCATTCTTCCTGTTCTCCTTTCTCTTTCAGGCCCGCACGTGGCAGTAGGCATCAAGTACGGGATGCCCTCCAGCCATTCCCAGTTTATGTGGTTCTTCTCTGTCTATTCCTTCCTTTTCCTGTATTTACGGTGAGCTTCTGCCCCAGCTGGGGTGATGGTAGTGGCCCAGGTTGGGCTTTTCTAGGAACTCACTGTTAGTCTTTTGGACTTCCCTTGGGGCCTTGACCTCCACTAAGGGTGGGAGGAGTTGGAGCCAAAAATGAAATGCGCCCAGGGCACTTAACTGGGGAGTTCAGGGCTCCGGGCTATCTGCTGAGGAGCCCTGTTTTCCCAGAATGCACCAAACGAACAACGCCAGGTTCCTGGACTTGATGTGGAGGCACGTGCTCTCCCTGGGTCTCCTCACCACGGCCTTTCTAGTCTCCTACAGCAGGTACAGAGGGAGGAAAAGCACCACCCCTACCTTACACCCCATCTGCTTAGGGTCTTTTTACAATCTTTGTCCTTTGGAGACCCAGGTCTAGAACCTAGTCCTGGCGCCTGTAGGTCAGGATTGGGAAAAGGGTCCCAGGCCTCTGGTTTTAAAGGGACAGGGTTGCAGCTGCCCCTTCCAGCCCAGCCCTTGCCTCTCTTCCTGGCTGAGCCCAAGGTTCTGGGGATACCTCCACATATCAGCCATCTGTTCCCAGTGTCCTGGACAAGCCCCTTTTAGATGAACTCAGAACTCAAGGGCTAGACAGAAAGGAGGCCAGTCCCAGCTGGGTCACCCTTCCCCACCCCCTTACTACTGGTCTAGCCCCCTGCCTCCTTCTGGAAGTCGATCTGAGGCTGTGTGTCCATGGGAATCTGTGTCCTTTCTGTATGTGTGGCTCCATGTGTGCATGCACAGGTCCCTGGGAAGTTGGCACTTGGGTGTGGGGGTTGTGGAGGCATGTCTCTGGCTGGCTCTCATGAGCCCCCTTCTGGCCTTGGCCCAGGGTCTACCTGCTGTACCACACCTGGAGCCAGGTACTCTATGGGGGCATCGCCGGGAGCCTCATGGCCGTTGCCTGGTTCGTCTTCACCCAGGAGGTCCTCACCCCGCTGTTCCCTAGGATAGCAGCCTGGTAACTGCCTCCTGCCTCTGTTGCCACCCCTCCTACCTTCCCGGGGATCGGACCATGGCCCCTGTCCCCCTCTGTGGATGGGGACATCAACGGGATGACCCAGGTATCCTGACTCAGCCTCGGTCTCCCTGGGAGGGCTCCTCTGCCCAGACCTCTGGTGGACATGAGGCTGCAGACTTTTTGCCTGGCTTCCACCTCCCCCAGGGGCATGGCTGCAGGGACATGGGGGATGTCCTAGGCCCAGAAACCCAGGTGCCATCCTCTGTCTTTACTTGGTATCTCTGGGACTCAGAAAAGTGCCTGGGTCCTACAGGGTTGTGGTAGTGGCGGTGGTACCCTGGCCTGCATAACACAGGTGACACATTTGGGTCTCTCACTGACTCTGGATCTCAGTCTAGGTAGAGACTCTCTGGGTAGTGGGAGGAGGGTGCAGTGTCTGCCCCAGGCACTAGTGGGACCATCTGACTTGGTGACGGTCTTATGCCCTGATGTGGCCCTGGCTTTCTGGGTGTCTCTCTTTCTAGGCCTATCTCTGAATTCTTCTTAATCCGAGACACAAGCCTCATCCCCAATGTCCTCTGGTTTGAGTACACAGTGACCCGAGCAGAAGCCAGGTGAGTCAAGAGGACTGCAATCACCAGGTCCTGGCTCAGTGGAGGCAGGCACTTGGCCTGGGCTCCAGGCACTTGGCCTATGCGCTTTTATTGCATGGTCCTATCAAATTCTCTTATGGTCCCCATTTTACAGATGGGAAAACTGAGGCTCAGCAGGATAAGGAAAGTCACTTGCCCAGGGTCTGCCAGCTAGTGAGTGGGGTTGCTAGGTCATGAATCTACGCTGTCTGATTCAGAGCCCATGCTCTTAACGTCTATGGCTCAGAACCAGAAACCTGGGCCGCTGAAGGTCTCAGAGCCCCTGTGTGTGGGCATCCCTTGGGACTGATGCCTCCTTTTATACATAGGTAAACTGAGGTGCACTGAGCTAGGGGACTGGTCATGGTTGCACAGCAAGTTGGGGCAAAGCTAGACTTTGGAGTCTTCTGACTCATGGTCTCCTGCCTCATTCCCCCCAGATCCTGAGTGGGGTGCTTAAGGTGGTGAGGGGTAGCATGGTTCTTCCCTAGGGTCAGAGGAGAGGTAAGGCAGAGTCAGCCTTCAAGAGTGGAAGAGGAAACCCAGGAGGTTTCTCAAGGGACTAGTGAGAGGAGCTGTGGGTTGGGGCACAGGTCGGCATAGCAGCCAGAAATGTGTCTATGAGGACAGGGGATTTAAGGAGTTAGGGCAAGGCAATCCCATTAATTGCAGAAAGTCCATAGCTGGCCCCTGAGCTCTTCACCTGGTTTCCAGAATGACCAGCCCTGTCTTGCCCCGTCCTGCCTTGCCTGTCTGGCCACTGCCTACCTTAATTTACCTCAGTGTACACCTACTCTGCCAGGCTGTGTACTGGGGATAAGTGCAACTTGGGACAGTCATGGTCCCCACCCTCAAGCTCTTCACAGCTGGCAGGGGAACAGACGTGACCATGAGCAGAGCTGAATCTACATGTGATCAGTGCCATGGGCTGAAGCCCAGAGACTTTTTGTGACAGGAAACCAATGTAGGAATGGGGTTGGAGCTGGCTTCCCAGGTGACAGACCTGAATAGTGAGGAGGAGCAGGCCTGTTGAATTTGGGGGCTTGCAGGAAGAATGTTCTCAGCAGAGGGAAGAGTATGTGCAAAGCTGCTGAGGCAGGATGAAGCTTGGTGAGTCTGCTGAACAGAGAAGCTGGTGGGGCTGGGACCCAGGGAGCAAGAGGGAAGAGGTGTGGGTGGCACTGGGGCCTGGACAATCCCGTTTTAACTGTGGGACTCTAGTTAACTGTGGGACCCTAGACAATCCCGTTTCTCCTTTCTGAGCCTCAGCCCAGCCCCTCCAGAAAATGAGGGTGATAATCCCTACTTCTCTCAAATTTCCTGGGCCATATCCCCAAACCAGATATTCAGTCCTCCTCTATAATCTCTATCAGTGGTTCTCCTACCTTCGTCTACATACCTCCCAAAGGGAGAGCTCACTACCTTTTTCTAATCCTGTTTTGGTTGTAATAATCCCATGTATGCTGCTTTATGTATAAAGGGGAACTTCCCATAATTAGTTGGAATCCAGTTAGGTCCCTCTTGCCTCTGTTCTCTTAATCTGGCAACACCTGCTCCCACCCTGACCTTACTCCATTTCCTGGGCTCCAGAGTGGAGACATGTCCACCCAGAGAGCTTCTAGGGCTCAGGTCCCAATTCCCAGAGGAGCTCGGATTGGTCCAGTTTGGGTCAGTCATTGGAACCACTGGAGATAGGCATTTTCCCATTTTGTTGAGACTGTGGGTAGAGACGGGACAGTTAAGGGTATGGGTCACTAAGCACCAGGCATCCCCAAACCTGATCCCATTCCCCTTTTTCAGGAACAGACAGCGCAAGCTGGGGACAAAACTGCAGTGACTGGTGGGTGTGGTCTGCACAATGCCTTGTAGAGTGGATGGAGTGCTGGACAGAGGGTTGAAGCAGAGACCTCTACAGACCCAAGTCACCAAGTGGAGCCTTTTTTTTTTCTTATTTTAATTTTAATGAACAAGGTGGACCAAAGGGTTGCGCCAACCCCTCAACCAGGACCCTGGAGGGCCTGCTGCCAGGGGCCACACATGGCCAGAGACCCTTGCTGTGCTGCTACCAGCCCCTGGTTGGGCAGAAAGTGTCCTTGGCATGGGCACCAGGGTATGGGGTAGAGGAGGAGGGCTTATGCCTCTGGTCTCGGGGCCAAGAAATCCAGGTGGTGTGAAAAATACATACTATTTATTTTTTGGTTTTTGTCAAAGGCAGATTGGATTTTGAAGATGGGGCCAGCAGAGCCTGTTCTGTGGTGGCTGCACAGAGTTGTCCAGGTCAGCTTCCCAGGCCCTTTGCTCTGAGCCCAGGGGTCAGACTGTTCTTCCCTGGACCTGAGGGGTGGCCTGCGGGGCTAGGAGGAAGGGGGCCACCCCGATCCCCTCCCTGCCATCATTGCCATTCCAGAACCTCGTTCAGTGTTTCCTTGTCTGGGGGTGAGGGCCCAGAGAAGCACGTGTCCAGCGGCTGCTATCATTGTGTTTTACCCTGTATTGATCCTATACCACAAGGGCTTTCTCTGGTCTCCTACCCCCAACACAATGGTCCCTTTCTGACAAAGAGCCTGCACATTGTGGGTGAGCAAACCCAAGCTGTTTACAGCTCTTTTTTGTCCTGCCATCTAGTAGCAGTTAGTCTTCATTCCCACTTGAACAAAATGCAAAAGAACCAGGAGCTGGGGTGACAAGAGTAGGGCAGTGGGTGCCTGATTCCCTCCCTTCCCTCTCTGTACTCTGAACATGCCCTTGCCCTTCCTGACCAATCTCTGGTAATCCGGGAACCCTCTCAAGTTCACCCTTGAGCCTGTGTCTGGGGTCTGGGTTCCCAGATCCCCCACGGGCCCAGCTCAGAGGAGAACTCCTCCTAAAGGGACCTGCTCTCAAAGTCACTCTGAAATGGAGTTGTGGAGAAGAGATGCTTCCAGACTTGGGAGCTTCTAGAACTGAACCAGACTGCTCAGAACCTGTATTCAAATAATTTTTCCCCTCTTTTCTTTGTGGAGATTCCTAATCTGCTGCTGAAGCACAATATTTTGGTGCTTTCTTTTTTCTCATTTGTTAAACACAGTGTCCAAAAGCCATTCCAGATGCTAGGACCAGAGGCTTATTTCTGGGGAAGGAGGTCAGTCCCCGCATTTCCCTCCACTTCCCTTGTTATTTTTATTTTTTATCTTTTGCCTGAGACAAGCCAAGTGTGAGGTGGTTTGATTTAAGAAAATCGATGAAATTGTTTACTATTGTTTTAAAATAAAATCTTAAACTGGCAACCTGAGCACATCTTGACCTGAGCTCATGGGAGAAGGTGGGGATAGCTGTAAGGACAGCTGGCCCAGCGGGGCAAGGTTATGGTCAAGGCCATAACAGTTATCTTTAGCATCTCAAGGACAGCTAGTCCCTTCCAGCTTCCAAAGGAGGAGTGTGAATTGCCTCTGTGACATTTCCCACCAGGGTTTGTCCAGCCTCTGGTTATCTCCAGTGAGGAGACCTCAGTACCTTACTGAGATCCATTACCTTGTGACCAGACAGCCCTCTGCATTAGGAAGTCTTCCCTTTTTTTCAGCCCCTGAAAAGAATTCTACTTCCCTGTGTTATCCCTGCTAGCTTTGGCTCTGTCCTCAATAAACCTAGTTCTTCTTCTGTCTGACAGCCCTTCAAGACTGGGGACAGCCTCCAGGTAAAAAAAAAAAAAAAAAAAAACAAACACAAAAAAACCTCCACTTTGTTTAATTCACTATTGTTGAGTACATAGATGAGTAAGTATATCTTGTTTTGGAAGAAATAACTGCAAATCAAGCTCTATTTTTAGAGGCCTTGTAAGAGTAAAATGAATACAAGTCAAATGCAAGGGCTAGCCCAAGATGGAGAGTCTAATCCTTCCTTGGGCATATTAAACTGAGATGCAAAAAGACTCCACCCTCATGGTGAGGGTGAATCGGAAGTAATCCCAGCCTCCCATGGGATTGAAGGCTGAGTTTAGGTCCCTCTAGTTTCCCCAGAAATTCTGTTATGGTACCCCCAGGTTGGTAGTGATCTTAGCCACATGACAGAAGCAAATAAATCTCTGGAGGAAGGAACCTTCATTCTGGACTTCAAATTAAATTAAAAACAATTTTAAAATTACAATGGCCAACATATAGACAAAAACACCCAAGTGTAAAAGGAAAGAAGACACCATGATTCAGGAACACAGCCAGGAGAAAGACCCACAGATCTTCCAGATATTAGAATAATCAGGTACAGACTGTAAATTGTTTTACTATTTTAAAGAAAGAAAAAACAATTATCCGCAAGGAGCAAGAAACTATAAAGGAGGTCCTGGCAGATTAAAAATTAAATCAAAATTGAAAAATAGCTGAAAAATAACTGAACACGTGGGTTTAACAGCAGAGTAAAATGCAGCATGGAAGAAGAAAAGGGCTGTCTGTTAAGCTGACCATGAAGCATTTCACTTAGTCTTAGTAACCCCCTCCTCCCTTCTCATTTCTTCTGTGGCAGCCAGAGTGTCCCTTGGAGGGACACGCCGCTCCACAAGATAGTATACTTGACTTTGGCAGGACACACTGTCTCTGTCACATAGATGGGCTGGGGTGTGTGTGAAATCTTCTGATTAGGTGGTGGCTTCCTCTGGCCCATCCCCAGCAGGTGTTTGCCCAGGTTCCAGCTGGGGCTGGGAGTAAGGATGCCTACCCTGCCACCATTGGGGGCAAGAGGATGAGGCCTTGGGCCCTGGAGCATCAGCCACACACCCCCTTGTCTGCTTACCCACCTTGGGACCACAGGGCCTAACAGGCCCCTTGAAAGGTTGTCCCCACCCACAGCCCATTGGCCTGGGGAAAGGCCAAGACAGGGTAGGAGGGAAGTTGTAAAGAATGCCATCCTGGGTCTGGCACTATTCCTGGCTCAGTGCCCTGAGGAAGGAGCTGGCTCATAGCTTCCTGACCCAGAACTCGGGCTCCTCTGAGACACCCTTGAACCCACAGGCAATTTCGACACCTACTTCCAGAAGCACAGGAAGCTGGGAGAGGGCAAGGCCAGCTGTCCACCCCCCATCCTGACTGCCTCCCTGGCTGAAGCACCTCTTCACCAACAGATTTTCCCTTTATTAATTACCTCGTATGTTAATTTACAACCACGAACATGGTTCAGGAATCAAACTGAATGGAAGTGAGAGGGCTGGGGTTCATGAGCCACATCCAAAGGAGCGTGGAAGCCACACAGGAATGGTACTCTTGATGCATGACAGTGTAGACGGCAAGGCCACGGGCTTCAGCATCACCAGTAATTTCACATTCCGGCCTCTCTGCCTAAGGGAAATCCTTGGCTCTACAGAATCCTGTCTCCAGATCCTTGGGAACTTGGGCAATCGAGTACAGAACCCAGCCTGGCCACTGAGATGGCAGGGAATCGTCAGAGCTAATTAGGCGAGGGAAGGAACGTTTCCTCAGCCTCTTGTTCTGGCATGGGGTGGGCTATGCTGGTTCCCTTCCCTGGAGGAGGCCCTAGTGAAGGATGTGCCAGGGGGCTGGGCCTCACGTCCCACTCAGCTTCTTAGCTTTAGGACTCAGGCCACAGCAAGTGACCCGTGAAAGGCACATGGTTTGGGCCTGCAGCCTGCTGATGCTGCCCCTGGCTCACTCAACTCTGGAAGAACCAGGGGAAGAGGCGAGCAAAGGAGTCCATTCCTGGTGGGTGTCCCGTTCCAGGGTGAGCCTGGCCGTGGCATTAGCAGGCCTGAGCCTGAAGGGCTCAGAGCTTGGCCCGGGGGTGGCTCTGCAGCAGGGTACGCATGTCCAGGAGTGCCTTTTCCAGGTAATGTGCCATGCGGGCTGCGTTGGTCTCAGCACAGCTGTTGTAGGCTGACACGGAGAAGTTGATGTGGGCCTCCAGGGGGTTATAGCAGATGCCATAGCCATCTGGGACCACAGGCCCAAAGAACATGACACAATCTGTCTTGGTAGGGACCTGAGAAACAGTACAGGGATGAAAGTTCTTATCCTCTATACCTGCAAACTCCTCTGCAGTCCCAAGGCAGCACTGGCCTGCATTTCTGCATCTAGGCTTCTGTTCACATTTCCTCTGCCTGAGATGCCCTTTCTTTTACTTTAGCAGGTGGATTACTCCCTTTCATCCTCAGGGTGCATTTTTGTTGTCACCTCTATGGAGGAGCCTTCCTTGACGATCCCGAGGTAGCTTTAACTGCGTCCTCCTTGGGGCTCCCCAACCCCTCTGTACTTCCCAAGGCACCATCATTACTTCCCATTCTGCTTCCCTCCACTGCTTCCCCATCTGGACTGTGTGGTCTGTTCCCTGTTGTATCTCAGTGCTCAATACAGGCTGGCACAGATCAAGTGTTTGTTCATGTCTGATGAGCAGATGAAGCTGATTCTCCCATTGTGTGGGCTATGACATCTTAGCCTGTCTGGGCCAGCAGTGAAGCCCCCTGACCTCAGGTCTCCATCTAGAACTCTGTTTCTTCTACAGTGTCCCTGTAGCGGCCTCTGTGGGCCACGTTACCCAACTCCCATGGCATGAGCCAGGCTAGCCTGTTTTCCGGACCTTGGCTTTGCTCAATGTAGCCTTTGTTAAGCTCTAGCTCCTAGCAGGTAGGTTCTCTTCCGACCCACCCAGGGCACTTAGGGCAGTGGTGGGGGCCCAGAGGGTAGGAGCGGAGCCCCAAAGCCCTAGCGCAGTTCCCCACCTGGCTGGTAGAGAGGTTGAAGTGCATGGCGATGGCGTAGGAGGTGTCCATGAATATGTCAGGCATGCTCACTAGATCCTCAATGGCCTGCAGCTTTAGACCCAGCAGGTGCCGGTCGAAGGCCTCCCCACGGATGGCCTGGGGGAAGGAGGGAGCTGTCAGGAGCAGGGGCTGTGGGCCCACTGAGTGTCCCTGTCCTCATCAGAAGGCTGGGTATTGCCTCTTCCACTCACTGGTCTCTTGAAACTCATGAGACCTGAGTGTCCTAGCAGGGGAGCCCTCACTGGACAGATTGGGAAACTGAGGCCAGAGATCTGCCCAGGGAGGTAGGACAGTGCAGAATTGAAGAGCATGGGCCCTGGAGCTGGGTGGCCTGGCTGTGGGACTTTAGGCAGATCACTTACATCTTGGAGCCTCAGTGTCTTCAGCTGTAAAATGGAGAAAGTCACTGAGATTCCCTTACAGGGAGGCAGTGAGATCAAAATGGACATTTGCCATGTAATAAGGCTGCCCAGAGCCTGGCACACAGTAGCCACTTAGAGACAAAGCCAGGATTGGAAACCAGCCTTGGTTTCTCCAACTTAGGGATATTCAGCACAGCTCCAGGTGCCCCAAAGTTCAGAGGAGTGGTGGTTCTAGCTAAGGGTAAGCAGACATTTGCTGCAGGCATGGATGGACAGATGGAAGATGCCAAAGGACAAGCAAATGGGGACAGGTGGGGTCCACTCACCCGGTCAGTGTAGGTTCGATGTGCCTGCACAGCCTTCCGCAGCAGCTCCACCTTCTGGAGCCCCTAGAGGGTTGAGGGTTGGATGGAACTGAAGTGCTGTCCTCCCACTGTCCCTGCCACCCACCTTGGTAATCCATTTCCCACTAGCACTAGTACTAGATTAGATTCTGAGAATTTTGAGAGCAGGAATTTTAATTGTCATCTTTCCAGTCCTCAGCCAGGGCCTGACTGCTAATGAGTGAGTAAGTGAATGAATGACTGAATGAATGAATGATTCTCTTTTCTCTTTGGCTGCCCAGAAGCTCAGAGCTAAATTTGTGGCTCCATCTTTTGTTAAGATTTTCAATGCCCCACCACAGGGCTAGAATACTGTTGGTGATCAATCAATTGTGCATTGACAGAATAAACAGGAAGGGGGGTGGCTCAAGCCCAGCTCACTTATACTCGCCCTGGATCTCTCACCATCACTTTGGTATCATCCATGGCCTTGACAAAGCTGAGTGACTCCATGGAGGCTGAGCGGATGGTGTCTGTGCGGCCCAGGTGAAACATGCGGAGGGAGGCGCTTTCATACGTGGCACAGGCCTGCCCGTAGATCCTGAGGGGGAGATGGGGTTGAGCACATCCCTTCCCAGGATGCCCTCTCTACTACCTTCCCCCACAACTTCTCATCCCTCCTTCGTGGAGGGGCGGAGCATACCTGTAGTAGGCCAGCTGTAGAGCCATCTGGATGAAGGCATCTGGGCTCAACTTCTCCGATTTGGGGAAGTCCTTTCCAAAGTGGTGGAACACCATCACCATGATGTCCAGGTCCTGGATCATGCTGCAAGGGGACGAGGTAGGTGAGGTGGGGACAGGCACTGGAGGCCCCTGCTACCAGGGAGGGCCTGAGACCATATTCTCAGAAGCAGATCCTGGTACAATGATAGACCTGGAACGGGAGCCCCTCAGGCTTGGGGGGCCTAGTTATGCTCACCCATCATGGGGTGTTGGGACAGACACTCACATGCTGAGGTTCTGCTTGGCCTTCTCAATGTCATTCTTGATCTCAGGGGTGATATTGAACCGCAGCTTCTTGGGCATGGGAAGAGGCACCATGGGAGACCTCACGAGTTCAGGTTTCTTGCTGCACAGGACAGGGGGGCCTCAGGCTCAGCCTGGATGCCTCTGGAGCCTGGGACCCTCCCTGGAGTTGGGGTGGGGAGGATGATTTCCATGAGGCTGGAGGGGGGTCAGTCCAGGTAGACTCTTTGGTTTACTCTTCTGAAAATTGCCTTAGGTGGCCAAAATGAGACCTGGAGAGGGGAAGGGGTTGGATGGGGGATAACCACACTCACGTGAACTCAATGACATGATCCAGGAGAGCTACGATAGGGGGGCCCTCTGCTGCTGCATGCTCATATACTAGCCCACAAGAGCCATCTTCTGCCACGATGAACTGTGGAGGGAAATGGGGAACCCCTATCAGCCCCAGGTCCCTAAAGGGTGGCTCCTGTCTAGCCACCGTCTCATTGTGTCCTCTGGGAAGGGCTCTCTTAAAAGCCATGCCAAAGGCTGTGTTGACCTGTGACTGTTACAAATAATAGATCATATCCACTGGATACCTTGGGCTGCTCTTCTAGGCCCATACTAAGCACATCCCATGCTCAGTGTGCCTCGCTGAGTCCTTGCAATGCCCCTACTGGGCGTTCTGCTACCACCCCTTCTTACAGGTGCAGAGAGGGAGGGTCAGGCCCAAGACTGCACAGCTCTGCCTACCCTAGGCTCTCTACTGGTGGGCTGAAGGGTTGAGTTGGGGATGACAACAGCTTCTGGACCAGTGTACCAGATCCTGTAATGATAGGCTGACTGCCCAGTAATTTACTGCTGGCTTCCTACCTGCTTGTTTTACAAGCTGGGCCCAGGGGAAGGGCAGGACATCCCAAGGGCCACGGTGGACCAAGTTTGGGCATGTGACTGGGATGGGAGTCATAGCCCCTGCCCAGTCCTAGACTATGGCCCACCTGCAATGTCTTGTCAAACCAGCGGTTGCCACTGTTGAGCTTGCTGCCACCACCATGCAGCATCTGGCCAGCCACGTGGCTGCGGTACACATCTTCGGAGACACGTGGCATAGGTGCATCCAGGCAAACGGTGAAGATGCTCTTCTGGATGGAGCGCACTGAGTCCCGGTTCACCTTGTCTACACACGGGTGCCAGGGGCTGAGTATCAGGGCCTGGGGAAGATGAGCTGGCCCCTCTGTAGCATCCCTGCCCAGGGCTCTTCAGGCCTGCCTCTGTCCCTCTGGGGGTGGGAAGCTATCTATTATGGGGCCTCGGCTGCTGACAGTGCAGATGCTACCAGCGCTTACTGTGTTGTAGGTAAGAGCGTCACACTCATCTGGGCTCTCTGTCCTCACAGCACCCAGGATGGAGGGAGGGATCCACACCTGAGTCCACTTTAGACATAAGGATGTGGAAGCCCAAGGCCACCTGAGAAGCTGGTGTGGCAATCAGGGATCTAACACAGGCAGTCAGACTCAGGGGACAATGCCCTGATCAGTACAGGATTTGGAGGTTTGGAAGGTACTGGGGGCACAGTGAGTGCAGAGCCTCGACCAGAGGACTTAGTTTCTCATCCGAACTTACTTTGCAGTGGAGGGAAATGAACTTACCAGGTTTGCTCCTCTGTAAAGTGGGGACAACAGTGGGTACTGATTGGAGGGGATTCAATGAGTAACATAGCTGCATGGGATCTGGTCTTGGGCCTACCCAGGTATGGGAAGAGCCCTGGATGTGTGAATCTTATCATGGGGTCCCCCCAGCTGCCCCCAGGCCCAGACCCAGGAGGCACCTTTGATGAGCGTGTTGTATGCCTTGGCCCAGGAGTTGCGGTGGTTGGAGGTGAGGATGCCCACAGGTTCCTTGTTGGTCTGCAATGACGAATTCCAAATCTTCTCCAGCTGTATGAAGATCTGATCCGAGGTGAGGGGTGTCCCATCACTGTGGTACACGTCCAGCTCAAAAAACTGTCCAGAGCACAGGTGGGCAGAGAGAGGAGGGTTAGGTAGGGGAATCTCAGGCAGACAGCAGCTACCTCCCCACACTAGCCTCTTGTTGGCCTTGGCAGCCCTGAGGTCATAGCCAGCACTGTCCCTGCCCAGCTGGGAAGATAGTTAGTCAGGCCAAGGGTAGGAGCTAGGGGAGGAGGTCCCGGGATTGCTCTCCCCAGGCTGGGCAGATACACAGCCTTTTCCTGGCCTCCCTCAGGCCTGCAGCTAGCTGGGCATCCAGTAGAGAGGCCTAGAGTACACCTGTTCCTAGGGGCACGTGGACTATGTATGGAGGGAGTGGGGCAGGGGTCTGACTTTTAGCCCCACACTTTCTACCCTGCTGATATAAGGTGGGGGTCTATAGTTGTGGGTGGCATGTCAACCCACCTGGTAGTTGTGCACCACAGTGATGTGTGCGGGTGGCTTCTTGGTCTTGCTGAAGGTGATGACTGAGTCCTGCTTGGGGCCTGGCACACGGCAGGAGGACAGGATCTGATAGTACTGGTTCATGCACAGTGGCTTCCCCTGTAGGTACTCCACAGGCAGGGTCTCACTGTGGGGGCAGAAAGTAAAGGAGGGGACCATTAAGCTGAGTCAGGAAGGAGCGCAGCACTAAGAGGGACCTGTTACTGGGTGCTGTTGGGGGCTGGACCAGGCCAAGTGAGGCTCCCACAATCTGGCCCCCTTGGGTCCCCTTTGGTGCCCAGCAGGGCTGAGCTGGGGGTCTGGAGGCCTGCATTACATTCCATACTGAATGGGCCCTGCTTACTAAGTCACTCTAAAAACTATCTTCTCCTCTCTGGGCTTCAGTTTTGTCAGTGGGGAAATGAGGCAGCAAGTCAGCTTCTGGGTTTCTCTTTGGCTAGGATGCCACAATTCCAGGGGACTCTGGACAGAGTCACCAGGAGAAGGTCACAGCAGTAGAAGCAGAGGACCTAGGCAATCTAATCCTTAGTGCTCTGTCTCCCCAACCCTGACAGAGGCTGGCTGGGTAAACAGGAAGTAAAACCAACTCAGTTCAGGCTGCCATGCTGGACCTGGGGCTTGGTTCAAGAAGCAGCAGTGGGCCTGGCTGGGCTAGGCTGAGCCACTATGGTATTTAAGTAGCTGAGGCAGGGATAGGAGGCCAAGCATACCCACACTGACCCCATGAGCCCTGGAAGAGAGCAGGACAGGATAGTGCTGGGGTTGCTTACTTGTCAATCATGGCCTTGAAATCCAACACACCCTCGATGAGTTTGGCAGCAAACCTGGAGGGACCAATTACAGGACAGAACAGAAGTTGTGTGGACACTGGGAGGGAGAACCCCAGATCAGAGACACCTAATAGGTGAAGAGAGAGGCCTAGTCAAGTGACATGAGAGCAATAATCATGCTGCAGGGGGCGGCTGATTGCTTCACTCCTTACTTGCTGCTTGCACAAAGCCTGAAGAGCTCACATGAAAGACCTGCATTCATAGAGGGAGGGTTCCTAGGAAGGCTCAGCAAGATGGTGTTAGCCAATCTTGTTGATCTGATACAACTTAGGTGCTAGTGGTGCCACTTGATTCCACCCACAAAGGGTCTGTGGTCTGAATGAGACTGCATCTAGTGGGCAGATAGCACAGGTAGGCACTGTCCATGCTCGGAGTATCACTTATGGAGGGTCCTAGGCTAGTGGGGGTGTGTGTGAATGGGAGGGCAGTGGCTCGAGGTGTGCCTTTGGCTAGGTCTGTTGCCCAATCTAGGACTCTGTGTTTTCCAGGCCTCCCCCTCAACCTGGCTTTCTTCCCCAGACTATCTGGGCTTAAGAAGAAGGCCTTTCTGGGCCACACCAAACATACCCTGATGTCTGGGGACACCCTTGGCCCCCAATAGAGGGACCACTAGTGAGAGTTTCTGGGCCTGAACCTACCAGCCCTTCTCCAGGGTGCCCTGATCCCTTTAAGAGAAGCAGGTGGCAGCTGTGAGTGGCTGGTCTTGGGCAGGAGATCCCTGTTGCTGGTATTTTTATCTTTGGTAAGACTGTAACAGAGGCCAGGGCAAGTGATAAGGCCAATGTGGAAAGGGGACTGTGTACAAAGGTCATTCGTGTGGCCAACCCAGGAAAGAGGGAAGGAAGGATGAAGGGCCAGGACTGGGGCAGTGAGGAAACCTCAGGTTTGGGGAGGAGATGGAGTTTGGTGGTTAACAGTTAGGAGGCTTTGGAGCTGGAGAGATCTCATCATCCTATCTCAGCACAGCCAATCCTGAGCTGTGACACTGGGCACGTCCCTTCGTTGCTCTGGCTTCAGTTTTCCCTGTAAAATAGGGATGATGCTACCCACCTCACAAGGCTGTTTGTGGGGATGAAAGATAAGCAAGAAGGCTGGGCCCCTCCCATCTCCAGGAGAGCCCTGCCTCCTGTCTGCCCCTCCTTCCCACTACCTTGTCTTCAGCGTCAGCCACTCACCGGAGCTGACCCTGTAGATCCACAAAGTCCTGCTTGGGCAGGATCAGGCCAGGGCTGGAGTAGATGACCACAGGCTGGCGGTATTGGAGATAGGCCGTCTTTAGCCACCACTCAGACAGCTGGGGGAAGGACCAGAGCCTATCAGGATGGGTAGGCGAGGACCTGGTATCCCTCTCCACCCCAGGGCTAGGGGACCTGGCTGGGTCCCAGTTCCCTCGGCTGTCTCTGCTAACCACAGACTGTGGGTTCTCTGTTGGACATTCTTGAGGTGAATGTTCTGATCCTGAATGTACCTCTCACCTTGAACCCACCAGCAGTGGTTCTGAAATCTTCCCCTCAGCCCAGGCCAAGAAGCATTAGCAAGAGAGATCAGGCAACACTGCCAGTAAAATGATGCAAGAGAAAAAAAAAGGCAAGAACAGGGGAAGAAAGAGGACAGGAATGTGGATGGGTTTTCTTTATCTGATAAATTTTCTGTTAATGATTATAATATTTTTATAAATAAAAATGTATGCCTAGATGGATAACAAGGAAAAAAAGGGAAAGATATATAAAAAGGAACTCAAATCAGTGAGGTTTTGGCCATTCCTGGATGGAATGGGGCAGGACACTGGTTATTCTTGGAGCCTCGGTTTTCTGGGTGTTGGATGGGGAATGGACACCTGCTTTGATCTGGAGGATAACCTCAACATCAGGGGACTCTTGACTGGGAAGCCACTGAACTAGTGACAAGAAGTGGATGAAACATCCTGGGTCTCTACTCTGATGGTCTGTCCTGTGCCCTGGGGTAGGCTCATTCCAATGGGGTAAATAGTGTCTCTCTGTGGACCAGCCCATGGCACACTGCTAAAGGCTCCTCTTTTGGGCTACACATAACCCCTAATCCCAGGTAACTGCCACCAATGAACTTTACATGCTGACTGCAATACCCCACATGCCACCCCTAAGCATACACCCAATACACCTCCCTCTGGCATGTATCCCTCACCCCTGGAGACCTTGTCTTTTTACCCCACCTCAAACAGGGATGTGGGATGTGCCTCTATACACAGACTCCCTTTGGGGAATTGCTGGCCTATTAGACCAGGCCACTTGCCTATGGCCCTTGGCGAGGGGTGCAGTGGTAGGTGACGGGCCTCAGGTTATACAGCGCGCCCGAGTTATGGCCTGAGGCCGGGGTCTCTGAGTCAGCATAGATGACTCTCGAAGATGCCCTCCTGTGTAGCATAGGGCATCTTTGAGAGCTGCTGTGTAGCTCTGAGCTTTCAGTTTACCTCTCTGGGCTTCAGTTTCCTCATCTGTAAATCAGAGAGGGGAGAATTTTCCTAGTGCCCTTTGGGGTTTCTTTCAGTTCAGGGATGCTGTTGAGACCCTGGGGGTCATGCTGGGAGCTGGGTGGGCCAGACAAGAACTTTTTTCCTTTGGAGACAAAGTTAGGCTATCCTTCAGCCAAGGGAGCCCACTTCACCAAGGGATTGCAGAGCCTCCAGCCTGGAGCTCAGGAGCTAGGGAAGCCAAGTGCAGCAATGCGGAGAGGCAAGCATTCTCCCAGTGAGAATCACTGTGCTGGACACTGACGGAGCCTCTTCAGGGACCCTGTGGGAGGAGAGAGGGTACTCTTGCCCCTTCGGCCAAAAGCTTGTTTGGAAAAGGGGTTCAAGGCTAAATAAAGTTGGAAAACTGCCAGGACCCAGCCTCTCTAAGATCCTTCCAGGGCTAGGTTCCTGATTCTGGAGGTCAAGGCAGGCCCTAACCTGCCTTGGCTCAATAAATGCTGCCCATGTACCAATGACTTCCCCCCTTCTTTGTGCAGTCCTCACCCCTCCACTGAGCTTTGGGATCAAATATCTACCTGCCTACCTCATATCTCCACTTGGAGGTTCCACAGGCATCTCACCTCATATTTCACAGGGCCAAAACCCAACTCTGATTCTTTCCACAATTCTGCTTCTTCCTCAGCCATCCCCAATTCAGCAAATCCTTCCCCACCGTCCCTACCATAGTTGCTCTAGGTCAGGACCTCTTATCCCAACAGCAAGTGCTGTTGTCGCTGCCTCCAGGATCCATCCCAGATCTAATGGCTTTCTAACCTTTCCCTGCCAAAGCCCTTGGTCCACACTGCCAGGATCTCCCTCCGGGGGATGTGCCTGTCTTCCCACAGGCCTTTAGCAACTCCTCTCGCTTTACTCCCAATACCTGAGTGATTCATTTTGAATCTGATGTTTCAGTATAAGATGCAAACAGAAGCAGATGCAGCATAAGTGTAGATACATTTTCACAGGTTGAACACACCTGTGTAACCAGCTGCGCATTTCCCACTTTAAGCCTTCAGGCAGTTCCCCAGCCTGTTGTGGCGCAGATTCTCATACCTTATACCTTGGCCTCCCCGGCCCCCACATTCTGCTCCAGCCCCACCAACCCTCACTCTGGTCCCTGAACATGCCAGGCTGTTTTACCCTTGCCTGTGCTATTCCCTGTCTCAGACTCTCAGGTATCAGAACCAATGCCACTCTTCCCCACCCTCCCTGTCCACTCAAGATAAAAAGCTGCCATTCCTCACCCCTCATGCTCTTTCCCATTATCCTGTTTTATTTCTGTAGACCTTGGCTGACTGAAAGAACCTCATCTGTTTATCATGTGCTATCTGTTTATCACCTCTCTCTCCCCCCAACACTTGAATGTAAGCTTGAAGCAGCAGGCAGCAACTGTGTCCTTCCTGCTCACCCAGCATCCTACCTAGGGCCAGGCACAGAGTAAGTGTTCAAGAAACTCTGTGGGAGAAGATAGAATTTAACCAATGAGTATGACTGCTGAATCAATATATTGACATTTCTGTCAGTCTCCAGGGTCCTGGAGGCGCTAGAAGGAAAAACTTGAAATTGTGGGACTGTAACCCATACCAAACTGTGAAATCTGTTCCATACCTACTTGTTAAAATGCACGTTGAAATTTATTGCTTTTTTGTATATATTTCAAAATAAAAAAAAAACATTAAAAAAAAGAAAGAATTTCTGTGGACGAATACACCAAAGCAACCTAGTATTCAAAATTTAGCCATGTGTGGTCAACACACCACAGTGAGGGATGCTTAGAAGGATCCAGAGCCTCTGAGATAGCACTCAATCACCTATCCCCATGAAAGGCGGGGTGGGAAGGGTCTCACTTACCCAATTCTCTGTCTTTCTGGCCCTGCGCTCCAACCCCTTCTGTAGGCGGTCCCCGACACCTCCCGCTGTCCGAAACTCATCCACCAGCTGCTTGGTTTGGGCCCATTCCTCTTCGCTCACGATGGGTTGCAGCGCCTTGAGGTAATGGTCCAGGGTTTGCTGGAGTGGGGGTACAGGCAGTCGGGGCAGTGCATCCTGGTGAGCCTTGAAGCGGCCGGAAACCTTCGTCAAGGAGGTGGGCTTAAGCAAGCCCAGGGGCTTCACCTGCAGGCAGCAGAATAACCTACTCATTCTCCCGATGGGGCTAGCAAGGAGGCCCTGGCAATCCTAAACCCATAATCCTGGGCATTTATGTGTCCATCTGGGTCAGAGACGGCCTCTTGGGCGGTGCTGTGCCACTCTGGCCTCCCAGCCCTCAGGCTATGGGTGTCCCTACTTCAGGGGCCTGGATGAACAAAGGGGTCAGGGAGAGTAGGGTATGGCCATTGATCTCGGCAGAGCTCGGGGGAACCGACTCAGGGGTACCAGTGATAAGGGAGACCTCCCACTGGCCTTGATGCACAGGGCCCCAACTTTTTCACGCTCACATGATGAACCAGCCAGCAGTGAGGTGACTGCTCCCACCCGAATGCCCCGCCCTCCTCTTCTCCCACCCTTCCCAGATTGAGAAATAGGAGGGAAGAAGAGAAAGTGAGAGAGCCACAGAACCTCAGGTCTTTTCCTGCTTGGGCACAGGGGGAAGGGAAGTATGGGGACAAGGTCAGGGCAAGAAAGAGCTGAGCAGCATGGCATGGAGGGCGAGAAGTGGCAGACAGAAAGAGGGTATCCAGGAGACTTTAGAAGTGAGTGGAAAGAGAGACAAAAGGGTTGGAGGCTGCTTGCAGCAGTGTGCAGGCAAACAGCAGAAGCAAAGTTCCATACCTTCTTTCCCTGCTGCCCGTCCTCCATGGTAGGACTGAGGTTCTGAGCCCTGTCTGTCTGCCTTGGCCGGATCTCTAAGCCTAACTGTGCTATCGAGTGGGCGAGCAGAACCTAGCAAGAGGCAGCCACCTGCCTGGGCTGGAAAGAGAAGACAAGAGCCAAGATTCAGGGGTGGGAGGGAGGGGCAGGAGGCAGATGTGGCAGAGGAGGTAGCTATGGTGGCAGTGGTGGCATGGGGGTTGTGGTATTGGCAGGGAGTTGAAACTGCTGGACCTCCAGAAGCTGTTCCATCCTCCCAAGCTTCCAGAAGTAGCAGAATGGGGAATAGCTGGAGGAGGAAACCTGGAAATTTTTCTTGTTTCTTCTCTGGATGGGCTCAGCACCAGGGAGGCAGGCCCAAAGCATTTAAAAAATCCACCTGTTGGAATCTGCATAGGTCTGTTTGATGAGGGAAAACTTGGCTAGAGGGCAGAAACTATGTGGCTGCTGAGGTTACACCACAGCCCTAAAATTAGCCCTGAAATTGGGGTTGACGCATGGGAGCAGCCCTGGGTGGTCATGGAAGGAACAGGGGTTGCGAAGAACCATGCCCAACTCCCATTTCCCTCTAGGACTCTTAGGGTCCTTCTGGGCCACCCCTCTACCAAAGCCTTGCTTTTCTTCAGCCACAGCTCATGTAGCTGTGGAAGAAGAGTGGAGGACTTTTGGCATTAAATATAAACCAAAAGGATGCTGGTTTTGGGATTGGACTAGATTTTAGTAACCAGACCCAGGGAACTCTGGCCAAGGCCTTCCTTGCCTCAGTTTCCTTAGCAGAAAATGATCAGGTCAGCTGTGTGGTCCTGGAGGATGACCAGCAAGCTGTCTGTGCAATAGGGGTACAGTCCAGGTGGCAATGGCAAGGTTGAAGAGGAACTTCAGGGTCTTGGGAGGTCCCAAAGACACCTAAATCTTAGCCTTTCAGCCAGCAGACAGATTCCCTAAGCTCTCTGGGGCTGGTGGTATCTGTTTAAATATACAGGTGGAGATATGAGCAGAGATGCCTGGACCAGAACAGAAAGGAAGCCAAATCAGGTAAGCGGCACCACTTGCACCAGGTAGCCCTCTGGGGATGATTGGGGAATAGATATGGACGGGTGGGAGAGAATGGGGGAGGGGCATGGGACTGCCACCTGCCACCTTGGGCCAGTTCTGAGGACTTCCTCAGCAGTGTAGCTTGATGCCTCCCCATGAATTTCTCTGGTCATATACATTTCCCCAGGGACTATTTGAAAACCCAAGAAGGCTGACCAACTGGAATGTGGCTGGAGAAGTGGCTCTGCCCTGGGCAGAGACCTTTGGCCTGAGTATGTGGATGGGAGTTGTGAGTCTGAGAGTAAGTATGAGTGTGTGTGCCCGGCTTGACACTTCTGGCCTCTCTCCCCACTTCAGGCTTCAGGTCTAAGGATTGGAGTTCTGGCGAAAGCCAGGGTTGTACTGTCGTTTCCAGGTCGTGGGAATTTAGGATGTGGGTTACAGGATGTGGGTTCGATTCCACCCCTGCCCTTGTACCTCAGTCTTCTCTGCCAAACTGGGGAAGCCCACATGCCGAGCCCACTCCACTAGAGAGGCTGGGCGGGATATTGGCTGCTCTACACCATCTGGCTTCCGCGGCACATTTCCCCATTCCGGCGCAACTACGAAGCCTGCCCTGCCCGCCTGTCCCGTCCAGGGCCCACCGGCCTGAGATCCCGGCCGCACTCACCATGGTCCTGGCAGCGAAAGCCAACATCGTTGCTGCCCGTAGGCGGACAAACAGTCCGCTCCGACCTCACGCTGGGCAAAGTCCGCGACCGCTAGGGCCCAGCTACGGCCGCTGGACCAAGGTCGCCGAGTCACCGCCGCCAGCCAGGAGAGGCCGCTCTGCGCCCATCCACCGGGTCGGGCGGGCGGGCGGGCAGGCAGGCGGCCCAGGGGAGGGAAGACTCACGGGGCGGGGCCTCAGGCAGGCCGCGGACCTAGGGCGGCTAGCCGCGAGCTCAAGAGCGGGCCACAGCTCGCGACCCGGCCCAGGCCCAGGGGCGGGGAAAAGGGGGACGGTTAGGGGTTGGGAGTCCCCGAGAAGCGGTGGGACCCAGGAATAAGGCTGAAGATGAGGGTACTGTCCAGCTCTCCCCCACCTCCAAACAGCGTCTGCGCTTTTCTAGACTAAGCTGTTGGAGGCAGCTGTGTGCGCTTCTCCCAATCCGTTTGGTATCCTTCAGCGTTACTCTCACAGTGGCAAGAAAACACTAACCATGCTGACGGGAATGTCCTCTAACGTTCCTCAGATAGGGTAAGTGTCACGCGCAAAGATGACAGGTGGGGGACTGCCCCGCAAAAACATGTCTGCCGCACCAATTAAACGCGACGGCCCCGCAAAAGTATGGCTGCCACAGAGCTCTCCTCCTCCGCCCCCTCCATATTACCCGGCGGTCGGTTAGCTGGTAGGTTGGCGAGCGAGCCGTTGCTGCGCATGCTCCCTATGTGCCCCGCACCAACATGGCTGCAGCCCTCCCCAATAAACTCGATACCCTCAAGCCGGCCGTTGGTGGGCATGCTCCCTGGGTGCCCCGCACCAACATGGCGGTTGTCTCCGCTGGGGTGACTTTAATTCTCGGTTTTCGGTTATAGCTGGCTGGTGCTCATTTCTCTTCAGAAAGCTCTGAGTCTGGGGTGGAGTCGGGGATAGGAAGGGTGGGTGCAGGGAAGGGTGAGAGGAGATTGGAGGCGTCCGAACTAGCTCTTGGCGGGAGGAAGATGGCTGAGGGTGAGCGGCAACCGCCGCCAGGTAGGACCCAGCCTGGCTCAGGTGGGCTGGGGGCGCGGGGGCGGTGTCAGGCGTGAGGGCGGGGAAGGGGTGTGGCGTGGGGGGCTCAGGATGGGGAAAGTCTGGAGTTGTGAGAGTTCGATGGGCAAAGCTGATGGGCCCCGAGGAGGGAGGGACAAGAGTTGAGGAACCCCGAGTGCGAGGTGGTGGGAGAACCATGGGAAAGAGGCCAAGAACCCGGGGCTGCGAAGGGAGGAGTCGGGTGGTGTTTGAGGGGCGCATCACAGGACTTAGGAAGCCCGGCTGCCCGAGGGCTCGGTGGGCAGCGCCGTGACCAGAAGGGGAGGCCTTTTTCACATCTGGGCCCTGCGTGCCGAGCCCTTGACGTGGTGGCAAATCTGCCAGGGATGGGGGTAGGGGTGATTCTGGGGAACGCCTTCTTTATTAGACCCTGGCTCCTGGGGGTGGTGGTGGTGGTGCTTGCTAGGCTTGCCTGGCCCCCCTTAACCAGCCACTTCCGCGTCTTGGAAGGCAGACTCTGGAGTTTCAATAGCTGAGAATTTATTGAGAGAAACTGCCCTTGGTATCTAAACCATTAATTTAAAGCTGGTTGTGCAAGGAGATGGAGTCTCCTTGGCGTCATTGCCTGTATTTTATTTACACTGTGGCCTTTTTTTAGTTCAGCTCAAATGATTGGAAATCCAGGGTGGAGGCGCTGGAGAAGGGGAAGACTATTTGCTGATCCCCTTGAACTAAAGAAGGACTGACTGCAGATAATTTTTAAACTTCTGATGGAGAAGGAAATAGATTAGGCCAAACACAGCTAATGCTTTTTGTTGTTTCTTTACTTTTTATTGTAGTAACAAATATACAACTCAAAATTTCCCTTTTAACCACTTTCAAGTGTACAATTCAATTGTATTAATTCTATTCACAGTAGTGTGCTATCGCTCATGTCCATTACTCCAACTTTTTCAAACAGAAAATCTGCACTCATTTAACAATATATCTGACAACTAATGTTTTGAAAACATTCTAATCCTTTTACCCTGTCTCACATTTTCTAATCCTTGGGAGGGTCTCAGAAGGGAGAAATTTTAAAGATTAGAAGAAGAGATATTTTCCCCCACCGCAAATAGATTAACAAAGAGCCAAGTATGGTCTGTTAGGGTATTCAAAACTAGAATTTATTTCCTTTTATGCAAACTTTTGTGCTTCTACCCTGAGAAATTCTGGTAAAGATATTAGGAAATAGAAGACAACCAAAATTATCAGTGAGATTAATGAGTCTCTAAAGAGGCATGGAGGAGGGTAGGGTAGGGAGAGAACTGTGCACTGAAGGAGATGAAAGCTCACGGGGGTTGTCTATGGCTGGAAAGGTCGAGCACTCTGGGGGTGGTCCTTCTTTGAAGTTGGAAAACAGCATGTTTTGGAACAAGTGGAAAAAAGTAGGTAGTATAGTGGTGAAGAGAACTTCAGAGTCACACAGACTGGCTGACAAGTCATGGCCTCTGTGAGCATCAGTTTTCTTTTCTCTTAAGTTAGGGTGACTATACCTTCTTCATAGAGTGGCAGTTTGTGTGCAATAAGATGTGGGCAAACCCAGGCATATAGAGGGCAGTCAACAAATGTTGGCTGCCGTTATCATTTTCAAAGGTGGTACAGGTTAATCTTGTAGACCATTTCCCAAATGTTAGATGAAGATACCTTATACTGTTCGTTATTTTTAAGGAACATCTCTAAAACTCTGGAAGTTGCCGTCTTATACTGTGGGGTCAAAGGGGACCTAAATGTGCCTTGGTGCCTTTCTCAGAATTTGGGCTAGAGAGATTGTGGGTCTGATCTTATTTATCACAGTCCTGTGTTTGAAGACTTGTTTCTTTGACTTGGGATTATGTGTTCTGGTGACTTGTGTGTGTTGCATCAGTATTTTGTAGCAATGATTCCTGCAAGGTTGCTTTCTCCTGGGAATAGGGGCTGATCTGACTTGGAGGTTTTTCTCCATGTGGAGTAATTTCAGGAAAGGTGTTGTCTTGCTGGGAATAGTACTTTCAAACTTAGAAAAGAGGTGTATTTCCAAAGATTACTTACAAGTTGATTGAGATGTGAAATACGTTTTCCCATAAAAACAATGTGGTTAGATTACCAGCCTGACCTACAAAACTTTTTATTTAGCATGTTGCTTAAAGTAGCAATTTGCTAATAGCAGGCTCCTCAATCCTGGGTTCTGAAACAGAGCTTGTAGGACAGGGGAGAAGAGGAAGAGCTTCTGTTCTCATTTTTGGGCCCTGGTTTGAATTTTAAATTAGGCAGAGGTTTGCTGTGCTCTTATTTTTGATTCCCTTTCTTTTCCTTTAGGTCTCTAGGTCTTGTGGTGCTTTTCTTTTCTCCCGGCAGACTCCCTTTCCCCAAATGGCACATGTTTCAGAACGTTTTAGGTGCCTATCCTCTTTTCTCCATGCAGCTGATATTAGCTGAGTTTAGGAGTAAGGCAGTGGGACATATATTTACTACTTTGTGAATGACTGGCAGTCCTTACTCTTCCTGAAGAGTTTACATTTTTGGAGGAAAATTCCTAATCTAAGGAATCCCTGATTTAGGTCCACAACCCACTAACCAAAACCCTTGGGGCCAGATATGCTTTGAAATTCAGAGTTTTTCAGGTTTTAGAAAGCAGTGCCCCATAATCAAATGCAAATATATTTCTGCAACAGAGCATATAAATATCCTCACTAAGTGGGCTAGACAAAGCCTATACATGTCCTCATTTCAGTTCAGTTTCAGGTCTTGCCACCTAACTTTGGCAAGTTTTCATGAGGGAACTTTGGGTTTTTCAGAGTTTTTTTGGATTTTAGAATTATGGACAGGAGATGTGGGTTTGTATTTACCAGTGTCACAAAGTGAAGGAAGTCCTGCGGTGTGGGGAAGATATTTTTTGGCTAGCGAGGATACTCATAGTAGGCAGTCCGCTTTGATGCAAAGTTTACCTCTAGGTCAGCACATTGAACTGCCCTGTGTTTTCCTTTCCCTCAACTTCTGAAAATATAGAAACTCCATGCTTGTTTAGAAAGTAGTATATTACTTAGAAAATCAAAGTCTCCTATAAATCTCATCTCCTAGAGACGACCATCAACTTTGATGTTTAATCCTTCAGGTTTTCCAGTGCATAGACTAAATATGTATATGTGTTATATATATTAATATTCACAGTTGTTTTTATAAAAATGGGATTTTGCTGTATATACTATAGTGCATTTTGCTTTCCTCACTTGTTATCATTTAGGCTGTTTTTCCATGTCAGTAATATAGATTTTTTTTATTGTTGTAAAAGCTGCAGAGAGTTCCTTTATATGGACATATCATTATCTACCCATTGCCTTAATGATTGATATTTGCATTGTTTAATTAATTGTTTTTCCTGCACAAAGAACCCCTGTGAACATCTTTGTGTATTTCTGTAGGGTAGATTCCTAAAAGTTGAACTGTTGGATATCTGCATTTTTGACTTCAAAAGCTAGTGCTGAATTGTCCCCTCAGCAAGTCTAGCCAAGAAACTCTCCTACCAATAGTGAAGGAGAATTCCTGTTTTCCTTACCCAAATCAATGCTGGATGTTTCTTATCTACCAACCCGATACAGGAAAAAGGGTATCATTTAATTTACATTTCTTTGCTTATTTGGGAGGCTGGTCATTTTTTTCCAAATGTTTATTGGCCATTTGTATTTTTTTCTTCTTTGAACTGCCTGTTTGTGTCTAAAAAGTCAACTTGGTTTTATTTTTCTAACCATTCTGCCCAGTTGAGGAGTAGCAGGTGAGGGCATGGCTGAATTATAGACTGTATTAGTTGTTGAGGGGGTTGCCAGTATTGCCCTGCTCCTTGTAGAGTAAGGAAAGACAGATGGCCACTTGGTTTGGCTTAACAACTCATTACTCTGTCCTGGGAGCAGGTGTCTGGTTTATAGTAGGGCTCTGGTGTTGAAGTCTTGCTTAAAAATGAGGATGTATGTGTTGCAAGAGAGGACCCTATTTACTGTTGGTTTTTTAATTTACTTTGTCAAGATTCTTCAGAGGAGACCCCTCCAGCCACTCAGAACTTCATTATTCCAAAAAAGGAGATCCACACAGTGCCAGACATGGGCAAATGGAAGCGTTCTCAGGTAACAATAACGTCTGTACTGTAGAGTCAGAACTGGGATGCGGCTACAGTTCTTCTCTGAGAAACTTATTATTTTTCTAATCACGACCAGGGCCATGAATCCCTGGCTCTTCTTCTTAGAGCATGAGCTATTGGAAGCTAGAGAGAGAGGTGAGAGGGAGTTGGTTCACCCTCCCTGTCCGGGACTGCACTTAGAGATGTTTCTGTCTGCAGGTCTCTGGGGTTTGGGGCAGGGTAACCCTGGAGAGTACTGTTCCTGGGTCTCATAAACCATTGGTCTTTGAGTATTATTGGACTGGCTGAACATGAGTATCCTAAATGATGGAATGGGTCACTTTGAATCTTGGTTGGAAGTATAGCAGTTCTGGAAGCCTGTATGTCAAAGGGAGAGGTTATCTCATGGAGTAGGCCAGGAATGTACCTGAGCCTGAACAAAACAAAACGAAACAAAAACCCAGGAATGAGGACTTAGAGTACCGAGGGTAGGGTGGGGTGGCAAAAATCCCCTTCTCTGCAAACTGGCTTTGTATGCTGCTCAGTACAAATGGTGGGCAGAAGATAATAGCCAGCAACTCCAAGGCTTGTGGTACCAGCATGTGGAAGGACTGGATCTGAGGAAAAGAAAGCCAATTTCAAATTCTCAGGGAAGACTTCTGGCTCAGCTCCAGCCAGGCGCCTACTCCTGTTGTGGTAGGGAATGTCACTTGTACAGAAGGGCAGGCTCAAGGGTCCTTACAAGCCTTGGAGATTCTCTATAAGGAGTCCGCTATGCTTCCATTCCACTCAAACTCTGTAACTTCCATGCCTTGACCTAGTTGAGGCTTGGGGCTGAACAAGCCCGTCTGGTTCTAATTTCACGAGTTAGCCCTCAAAATTTTTGTAGATGGCTCTCTGTGTCCTTTCTGAGTTGTTTTCTCCCGGTGTCTTCTCCAGTATAAATACTGTAGTTCCTTTAACAGTTCCTTGAAGGGCATGGTTTTGAGTTCTTTCATCATCTTGGTTGCTCTCCCTCAGTTTCTCAACCTCAGTACTGTTGACATTTTGGAGCAGATAATTCTTTGTTGCAGGGAGCTTTGTTGTGCATGTAGGATGTTTAGCAGCATCCTTGCCTTTACCCACTAAATGCTAGTAGAAATCCCCTTCTTCATCTGTAGCAACCAAAAATGCCTCCAGGCATTGTCAGATATCCCCTCGGGGACAAATTGTCCCTGGCAGAAAATCACTGCTCTACCCTGAACTTGTTTGTCTTAGTCCACACATGGCTTTATTCCTTGCAAGGAGAATTAGGTGTTCACTTAATTCTTACAATAACTCTTTAAGGTAGACTCTGTGATCATCCCTATCCTAAGTTTCTAAGAGACGAAGATACTTAGGAAGGTGGCACGGTAAGTGGTTGAGATGAGAAACAAAAGACTCATACTCAGCTCCTCTTACTCAAGAGCCACAGGTGCTCTATGCTATCCTCATTTATTTATGTATTGTCTACAATGGCTTTCATGCTACAATGCCAGGGTTGGGTAGAGTTGAGAAGTTGCGAACCAGACTTTCTGGTCTGCAGAACCTAAAATATTTAATTTCTGGTGCTTTGTAAGAGAAGTTTGCCAACCTCTAGGCACCAACACTTTCTGGAAGCATTTAATCTTCTGGAGTGTATGTTGAGGCCTGCCTGATAGAGGCCTTTCACTTGTTTTGAAGCTCCACAGTCAAGTGTGTGGACCTGTTGCAGTGGGATTGGGTGACTGACGGATTTATGTGCCGTGGTGCATAGGATTTCACTAGGCAGGAGAGGCCAAGAGCATGGGCTTTGGAGTCAGAGAAGTCTTGACTTGGAACCCAAAACTGCCATTTTCTCTTCCTGTGACTTTGGAAGTTGCCTAACCTGGCTGAGCTTCAATTTCCTGTACCAAAAGTAGGGTTGTTTGGAGACTTAAAATGATTTAAAGCCAAAAAGCACTTGCTCAGTAGTAGGCATGCAATAAGCCTTATTGAATAGTAGACACGATTATTATTGCTATTATTATTTGTAGTGGAAATTTTGCACATAGCTGTATTCATAAATATGTCCTGAGTTTTAGTCACCAAGAGATCCCAGCCCTTGGGGTAGCAGGGATACATGGAGGGTGACACAACCCCTTGCTGTTTCCTATCCTTGCATTCCAGGGTACTTGTCAGATTGTAACGATCATGAATACTGACTATAGTAAATCAGATTGAAAGAGGGTTCAAAATTGCCCTTGGCTGGGAAAGTTGCAATGGATAATCTACCTGGTCTGCAGCATGACCCTTTATTTCTATTTGGAGCCAACAGAAAGAAGTGCCCCTGTCTAGATATTAAGTATTGGTTCTCAGGACTTACCATGGGTACCCCTGGCATCATTAAGGCTTGGGTAAGAAGGAAGGAAGTAGGAAGAATAGGGGATAAGGAAGAAACAAGACTAAATAAGAGTCACTTGCTTCCAGGAACTGTCTTACCAGGGGGGGGCCTATACCTCAGTTTTTTTTCTCTGTGTGCTGGGTATAACCCATGGCCCAGCAGGGAAGATAGTGCCCAGCGGGAAGCTGGGGATGGGTGTGCTGGGATATGTGTCTCTCATAGGATGCCTGTGAGTAGAAAATGTCTCCTTCTTCTGGGAGCAGGGCATCTACACTGCAGCCAGACAGCCTAGCCTTTTGTGGTGGTGGAAGTACCCGGACAATTACTGGGAAAGAGTCAGTGGGCTGAAAAGAAGGGGCAAGGGACTCTGGGCCATATTCCTTGAACTCCTGGTGGTATAATGGGAAAGCTTTAGAGTTAACTGGCCGGTTCCAACCTCCATTTCTGATGAGATCTTGGTCTTAGAGGAGAGCTTGAGCATGACACTTCTCCTTATCTGTAAAATGGGGTTTACTTTTCGGGATTTTTAAGTAGAGACAGCAGTAGTGAGCACTCAGTAATTGCTAACCGGTGGTTCAGACATTACGGCTGTCACTGGCGTGTGACTTTTTTCAAGGATGGGGTGGGGTATTTCATGTTATCTTTTCACTTCTCCTCCTACTGGGTTGGGAGCCAGGGGCAGTTGGGTGGTCCTTGGTAATCAGGTGGCCCTGGGGGACATACAGTACAGTAGACCTGACCTCTCTTACCATACCCCTGTTTTCTCCTCTGTTTGGTAGGCATATGCAGACTACATCGGATTCATCCTCACCCTCAATGAGGGCGTGAAGGGGAAGAAACTGACCTTCGAGTATAAAGTCTCTGAGGTAGGCATAGGTAGGGATCCTGCTGCGGCTGCCTTTCCAAAAATAGCTCAAAAAAGTCACTCATGCTTATTGTCCACAACTGGAACAATGCAGAAAATAAGATCACCAAACACAAGTGCATTTTGTTGCCTATAATTCTAATCCTCTTTATTGTTTATGAATAGATATATTTTATTTTGTTTATTTTTATTTTTGTATGCTGTATCGTGGGAGTCACATTTCATTCTTTTTCCATGTGAGTATCCCCTTATTGCAGGACCATTTGCTTTATTTTTGTTGATTTGTTTTTCTCATTTATTTGTTTGGGAAGTACATGGGCTGAGAATTGAACTTGATCTCCTGCGCGGCAAGTGAGAATTCTACCATTGAACTACCTTTGCACCCCTGAATAGATATATTTTTATAAAATTGATAAAATTGGGACCATAGTAAATACACTGTTTTATAGTCTGCATTTTTGCTTAATGGTGTTTTATATAATATACATTTTTAAATATTGCAAAGCAAGTAAACGTGTTCATTGAAGAGATCACTAGTAGACAAAAAAGCTGACTTTTCCCTCCTGCTTCCTCTCATGTCCAGTTCCCAGGGGCAGTCCCCATTAATAGTTTGGGGAGTATTGTCCAGATCTTCTTCTGTTCTTATCACAGGAAATTGTGAGGTATTCCTCTCCTGCAGGGTAAATGGCTACCTTGTTGAGTTGTGCCCTCATTTGTTTAAGCCATGCCCTAATTTTAGGCTTTTAAAGGTTGTATCCTCTAAACATTACTGTTCTGAATATCCTTGTACATAAATCTCTGGGAATAGTTTCTGAAGGATTCAGTCCCACAAGTGAAATTGCTGGGTTGAGAAGGGCACACACATTGTTTAGATGTTGGGTTTACACTGCCAGATGGGTGTTTCTTTAAGGCTGTTTCAGTGAAAGACTTGCTTGTGCAAGAGCTGTGCTGAGGCAGATTCCCATCAGATCCAGTGCCCTCTTGGGTTCCCGTCCCAGTGGGACCAGAGCCACTTTGAGCTGCTCAGACTCCAGGGCCTGATCACCTGTCTCTGTACCTTACCTTTGGCCATAGCCTTGGGCTGTGTTGGGTAAGACGCTGCCCTGACAATAGTTCTCCATCTGTTCCAAAGCTAACATTGCCCTTTTGCCCTCATGCTGTGAAATCGCTACTTCCTAGGCCCATATTGGCTGCTGGGTGGCTGAGTCTCCATGGGGATAGATAGCCTCCCTTGAGACCCAGTCTAAGAGTGGCTTCTTGGGTTTCTCTTTGGCCCACCCAAGAGGTGGCTCTGGGTACAGGGTGGCGGGGAGAGAGAGGCCTCCTTTTTGGGCCAGTGGTCAGGGTGCTCAGTTGTGCTAGAGGGCCAGGGAATGTTGTGGGGGAAGGTCTGATTAAAGGGGAATATAATTACCCCAGCAAATCCTTAGCTGCCAAATCTCTTTCAGGTTCCTTAATTGCACCAGAGACTTCTGGCAATAGATACTCATACCGACCAGTTGTTGACTTAGCTCAAGAGCTGTTTATTTGTGAGAATTACAGCATGCTAAGAGCTTGGGTTCTGGAGTCAGGTTGGCTGGGTTTTGGTATCCTGTCACCTGAGGCTTGGTGACCTTGTTCCTTCTGACCCTCTATTTCCTCATCTGTAAAGTGGGAAGAGTAATGAGATCTACTCAAAGCCCCATGGAGATGATTCACTGAAATCCCACAAGCAGGTTTTAGCACAGTGTCTAGTCAATACAAAGTGCCATTATTGTTCTTATTTGCTATTGTTATAATTAGCTATTATTCAGCTCTAATTTTCAGAGAGATTTTTTTTGCTTTAGTTTGTGTTCTTCCTGAGCCAGGGTTCGCCCACAGCCAGGGCAGTTGGTTGTACCTTACTTGGTGGGCAGAGATGAACACTTTGGTCTCTAGAGGTCTCTGAGCTTCTGCCACAGCTGGCAGGGTCAGCAGAAAGTGCAGTTCACAGTACATGGCCACAGCGCACAGATGAGGGTTCTCTTCATGCCTGGCACAGCTGCTTGGGAAGACTCTGCTTCTTCTCCTGCTTCCTCTTGGGAGAGGGGCGAGTGGCCTAGGGTAGTGGTCTCCACATCTGCAGCAAAGAGAACAAGGAAGGACAATATAGTGAGTGTGTAATAGACTGATGTTTAGAGGGCTGTTTTTTATTTTGAGTTTGTGCCTGTCTTACTCTCTGGGGATAAAATTTTCAATTTTTGCAAAATGAAGGAACTAGAAGACAGTTTATTTTTGTTGTTAGGTTTTGTTTTATTTTATAATGTACTAAGGGGACAAAATAAAAAGTAGGCAAGTGAAATTTTGGGAAAAATTTTACTGGTCCATGAACTCCAAAAGGAAGGTATTGGTCTAGGCAGATGTAAGATGACCTAAATTAATCCTTGAGCTTCAGGGGGGTCCCAGACCATAGCTTCCTTCCCCTCTAACCTTTCCAACAAAAGAGGCAGCCCTCCCCGCCCCCCATTCAAAAAGTCATCTTTAGAAAGGGCCTTTTAATTATTCATTGGCTCAGCTGAGCTTGCAGCTGGGGCCTGGCTCCTACTGGCCTCCGGAGCCGCCTTCTTTATCTCCTTCAGGGCCTTGCCAAAAACCTGAGATCTCCAGGGAGTCTGGGGTTTGCTGGTGTTTCCTGGGGCCAAGATTGTTACACCATCCATTGTAAACCATGTTGCAGGGGATCAGATTTCCTCTGTCCTCATCAGCTGTTCCTGGTGGTCTAGTTCTTCACAAAACCAGGCCCTGGTGGCACTTTCCTGTCACATCTCAGCAAGGCAGCTCTCTGTCTACCTCAGCCAGGTGTAAAGGGAAATTCCTCTTTCTATGGGTAATTTTTTCCTCTTCTCACTCCATAAGCATAGGTCAAGGGGAGGTGAGGGAGAGCAGCATTCAGTGCCATTGTTGCGTTGCACAAGCCAGGGGGCACTATTTACATGGACTGCAATGTTACTTATGCCTCCTAGAGCTATGCAGCTGGGCATACTATCTAACATATATTGCATTAGCTCAAGTCTGCCTTCTTCCTAATTGCCCCCTCACCCCCACCCCAATGTACACACAGCTCTTTGGGTTCTCTGCTTCTCTGCCGAGTCTCTGCAACAGCAGCCCTGACCATGCCTTGCTCTCCCAGTTACAACTTTTCATGTGGGCATCTACCCTGCTAGCTCTCATCCACTGCCAGAATTTCCTGGAGGTTTCTCCTTATATTGTTTGTGCTTGGTAAACACAGGCAGGGTCTGCTTCCTGGCAGGAGACCCTCTTCCCAGGACTTCCTGACTCTGAATATCCTCTGCATCTTGTGTTCCTTTGCCATTTGTTCTGGCTCATTTCTATAAGACATACTGGATGTTGTACCTCCTAGCCATTCTCAAAGACCTTTGGTTTGGATAGACAGCCCCGCCTGATTTCCTTATGGGATGAAAGATCCTATACATGCTCATGCTGCTTACAAAGACTGGGATTTTGTCTTGTCCTCTGACATTAATTCCACTCTTTAGTTCCTGCCTTCTGTTGGAAAGGTACAGGGAGATATGCTCTCTGGCACTGCTGGCCATCCAAAGCATTACACATGGTCAGACATTGGCCCAATATTTTCACAAAGATTTAGTTGTAAGAGTATCACAGTATTGTTTGTAGCAGTGAAAAATTGGAAATGGCCCAAATATTTAATAGTGAGGATAGTAAACAGTGAAGTTAAATTAGTACAATGAAATATTCATTTATTAAAAGATATCATAAAATTATGTTTACATGTTGATGTGGAATGAGGTTCCTAATATATTGAGGAGAATGAGCAGACTACAAAGCAGTATGTGCCCTTTGATCCATTTTTTCAAGAGTCTGTGTATGTATAAATATATCCCATTAACCTGAAGCAGGCTCTGTGCTAAGCATTTTTCATGGATTGTTATGCAGTCCTCAGCACAGCCTTAGGAGGCAGGCATTATTGTCTCCATTTTCTAGATGGAGAGACGAAGCTCAGAGAGTTAAAGTCATTTATTCAAGGTCTTACAGCAACTGTACAGTGTTTTAGCTGGGATTTGAATCCAAGTCCATCTGACTTCAAAATTCTTACTGGGATAAGCAATAGAAAACACAATACAAAAAACAAAATAGAAGAGTATGTTAAAAAAGAAGTTGGATTTACTTCTGGGTGGCAGGATTACTGGTGATTTTAATTTGCCTACCTTTTACATTTCCGTTTTCTGTGATGAATAGATATTAATTGTGTACTAAACAAAAGAACCCCATAAAATATATTTTTAGAAAAGTCAGGGCTGGAGTTCACACTGTCCAGCAGCTCCTCCATGGTAGGTAGGCTAGCTATAGAGACCAGTGCTGGAGCCACACCTGCTTCTTCAGCCTAGCACAGCTCCCTCTGTGAAGTGCTCAACACTCCTCTGTCCCATCATCACATTCAGGATGGTTAAGAAGAAAGGAGTGGGGGTAGGGGGAACTTCAAAGAGAACAGCCAGTTGGTGCTAGTGCCTTGCCCAAGAGTCACTGCCCTGCAGCATTGGGTCTTCCCTCTGTGGCTCTAGCTGGGGGCATCTAGTCACTGTGGGTTGGCCCCTCTATTTTTTCTCCACAGGCCATTGAGAAACTGGTCATTCTTCTCAATACACTGGACAAATGGATTGATGAGACCCCTCCAGAGGACCAGCCCTCTCGATTTGGGAACAAAGCCTATAGGACCTGGTATGCCAAACTCGATGAGGTGAGTCTGCTACCAGACAGGCTTGGGGACTGGGCTGGGGAGGAGGGTGGTTCTCACACTGGTGGAGACCAGTGAGGCTGTGTTAAGAGTAGGATGGGGAAGAGCCTGCAATGTTTAGTACTGGGGTTTCAAGTTTTTCAGGTATTTTGAAATCATTGGGGAATCTGTTAAAACAACAGTTCCATTTACCAAAATTAAAAATGCGTTTACCCTCTTCCTCAGCCATCTTCTGGAAGTTACTACTATAGATACATCTGTGTATACACATAGTGTTCACAGCACAAGGCTGTTTATTAAGCCATTGTTTGTATTAGCCACAGATTAGAAATGTCCTGAGTGTCCATCAGTTGTAAGAAATGTACCACATTAATGCAAGATGTTAATAATAGGGTGAAATATGGGAACTCTGTATTTTCTGCATGATTTTTCTGTGAACCTACAACTTCTTAAAAAAAATGTTGACAAAAAACAAAAACAAAAACAAAAAACCTCATGTTAGTACATCCATACCATGGAGTACTACATAGCTATGAAAAAGAATAAAGAAACTGTCTATAGAACTCAGTGTTAAGGGCTCCAGGATATATTGTTAGGATAAAAAAAGCTAGGTATAATGATATACATGGCAAGCTAATTTTAGATAAGAATGAGGAAAAATTAGAAAAATTAGAAATTGTTTGTGTTGTTCTTATTTGCCTAAAACAATAATTACTGGAAGGATACATAAACTCTGGTTTCTTTTCTTTTTTAACATTTTTTATTGTGAACCATAAGCATATATACAAAGAAAAGAAAGAAAAAGCAATGATTTTCAAAGAACACTTCAACAAGTAGTTACAAAACAGATTTCAGGGTTTGTTATGCATTACCATTCCGCTATTTCAAATTTTTCCCTTTAGCTGCTCCAAAACACTGGAGGCTAGAAGAAATATCAGTGTAGTGATTCAGCAGTCATAATCATGTGTTAAATCCTATTTTCTGTTATAACTCCTTTTTTTCCTTTGATCCTTTTGATTTATAGGGATCTTTAGGCAATGCCCGTTCTGACTTTTTTGTGTTGAGAAGGGGTATCAATACTAAAGGATAAGGAGATGTAATTAGTTGACAATCTTGCAGAGGCTGGTCCCTCTGGGTTTCAGGATTTATCTGGCCTAGGAACCCTCTGGAAATTATAGGTTCCAGGAAAGCAAACTTAGTGCATGGAACTTTATAGAGTTTCAGTTAGAGCCCTAAGTGTTCTTAAAAGTTAACAGGAGTGCTGTTGGTTGGGGTTTAGCAAATCATGGCAATTAGCATTGTCTAACTGAAGCTTGCATAAGAGTAGTCTCCAGAATAGCCTCTTGACTGTCTTTGATCTCTCTTTGCCTGTGATGCCTTATTTTTTTACACTTCTTTTCCCTCTTTTGGTCAGGAAGGCATTGTCAATCCCATGGTGCCAGGGCCAGACTCATTCCTTGGGCTGAGCCCCATGTTGTCAGGGAGACATTCACCCCTGAATGTCATGTCCCACGTAGGGGTGAGGGTAATGATTTTCCTTGCAGAGTTGGGCTTAGAGAGTAAGATGCCATATCTGAGCAACAGAAGAGGTTTCCTGGAAGCAGCTTTTAGGCCTCGTTATAGGTAGGCTCAGCTTCTCCACTACAGAAGTAAATTTATAAGGGCAAGCCTCAAAATCAAGGGCTTGGCCTATTTTCTTGTTTGGGCAAGGGAAAATGGAGTAGATGGGGACAGAGGTAGGAGTGAGACTTATTAATGCATACCTTCTATAATTTTATTTTTAAATCGTGAAGGTGTTATCTATTCAAAGCAAACAAAAAATATTAGAGTGCAGAATCTCAAGCCCCATCCTTAGAGAAGCAGAATCTGTAGATGGGTAGGGCCTGGGAATACAGATATTAAACTGCTTTTCAGGAGATGCTGATGCCAGCTGTCAATAGACTGAATTTAGAGAAACTTAATTCCTAATTTCTTTGGTACAATGTCTTCACATGAAGTAGGGGGAGTACAGAGGACCTAGCAACGTTCTTAAGAGCTGCTTGGGATTGCCTGTGGACTCAAAGATAGCAATAATTCATTCATTCATTCATTTTCTTTTTCTCTGTCTGTTTTTTTTAAAAGAGTTTTATTGTTATAACTTATATAAAGGAAAGCTGCGAAATCATAGCTGTACAGCTTGATGAATTTTTATATTTGTTTTTACCCATGCACTTATCAGTCATATGGAACTATAGAACATTCCAACACTGCAGGAGGGCCCTTGTGCTCCCTCCTAGTTAATATCCATTTTTCCTGTTTTGGGACTTTATATAAATGCTTGGCTTCTTTTGCTCAACACTATGTCTGTAAGATTCATCCATGTTGTTGAGTATAGCAGCTTTTTTCCACTGCTGCATAGTATTCCATTGTATGAATATACCACAGTTGAGTTTTCATTTTACTGTTGATGGACATTTCAGTTGTCGATTTTTTCCACTCTTTGGTTATTATAAATAGTGCTTCTGTAGACACTCTTGTATATGTCTTTTGGTGGACATATGGTGTAAACTCTTGCTACTGAGGAAGCATGAAGAGAGTCATCTATGGGGATAATAGTACTGACCTCCCAGAATCTCCATGGGGCTACAGTGAGTTACCAGTTGGGAGAATTGAGTAGCTTCTTTTCCAAATCCTCCTGTCTTTTGCCTCCAGATCCTTGCCTCTGAAAGAGAGCCAGCAGATGAAAAGCCCCTCAGGGTAGTCTCTGTTGTGTAAGAATAAATGTTCTTCCTCTTCTGCCTGGAAGAGCCTGTCCCTTCCCCTTGTGGGGCAGCCAGAGCAGGGAGCCAGGACGGCCTGGTAGGGCAGCCTGGGTCCCCAGCCAGATGCTTGTCCTGCCCACCAAGATGCTGCCTAATCTTCTGCTGCCACTTTGTGTCTCTTGTATTATCAGGAAGCAGAAAACTTGGTGGCTACTGTGGTCCCCACCCATCTGGCAGCTGCTGTGCCTGAAGTGGCTGTTTACCTCAAGGAGTCAGTGGGGAACTCTACACGCATCGACTATGGCACAGGTATCTGTCCACTTCCAGGGCCCAGTAGGGCTCTTGCACTTGTTTGGCTTCACTGCTTTCTTTTCTTGGGCTGTTTCCTCTTTGTTCTGTATTATCTTGGCTCTCTAAGCACGCAAGAATTTGCGAAGTCCCTGCAGCCAGAGAGGGCCAGCTTGAGCGTGGTATAGGTGAGTACAGGAAGGCCTGTTGCTGCTCCTGTGGCTCCAGCCTGGTCCACCAGGGGGAGCAGATGCACTATGCACGTGCCTGTGCATGCCTGGCTGATTTCTGTTGTTCTTCATAAAGATGGTCTCTCTGTGAGCTCATCATGCTCTTATCATCACCAAAATAATTTGTTGAGTAATTACTGTATCTCAAGGCAGCGGCTTACAGAAGCCCTGAGAAATGAAAGAGCTTAATCTACCGTTGGTAGCATGGTGGGACACACTCTTCAGAGCTTTTGCCTTAGCCAGTTTCTCTGTACTGCTGAACATTGTGGATCGATTATCCATGTCAATCAGCCAAGCTGACTTGGATTGAGGAGACGGAGTGTGTGGACCTTAAAAGGGAAGTGTTCTCTCAGTCAAGGGGTAGCCTTGACTGAAAAGGACTCCTGCTTTGGTAAGGGCCCTGAACTGTACAAATGCAAGAGCTCCTGCTCTCTCAGGGCCGCTACCTTGCTTGGGCATTGTGAGCCTCAAAGAGGGAGCTCAGGCCACAGAGGTTGGCACTGAAGAAGGTCTTTCTTGGATCTGAATCCTGGCTAAGTTCTCTCCTCTGCTACCCTGCTCTGGGGGAACAGGTTTATCAAATGTTTTTGAGACCTGAAAGATGGGATATTTAAAAAAAATACTTTTATTAATAAAACAACATATAAACACACAACATCCTTAACATACAAACATTCCATACATAGTATACAATCTGTGGCTCACAATATTATCACATAGTTGTATATTCATCACCATGATCATTTTTTTGAACATTTGCATCTCTCCAGCAAAAGAAATAAAAAAGAAAAAAGAAAAAAACTCATACATACATATCCCTCACCCCCCCCTCTCATTTCATCTACCTAGTTTATTTTAACCTTTGTTCCCCCTATTGTTTATTTTCTACCCATATTTTTTACTCATCTGTCCATACCCTAGTTAAAAGGAGCATCAGACACTAGGTTTTCACAATCACACAGTCATACTGTAAAAGCTATATAATTATGTAAAAGCTATATAATTACACAATCATCTTCAAGAAACATGGCTACTGGTACACAACTGTACATTTTCAGGCAGTTCCCTCCAGCCTCTCCATGCACCTTAACTAAAAAGGAGATATCTATATAATGCGTAAGAATAACCTCCAGGATAACC
>PVIY010018579.1:0-47328 GCA_004026745.1 Myrmecophaga tridactyla
TGTCTATTTGGAAGAACTGGAGAAAGAACAGCAAACTAACCCAAAAGCAAGCAAAAGGAAAGAAATAACAAAGATTAGAGCAGAAATAAATGAAATTGAGAACATAACAACAATTGAGAAAATCAATAAAACCAGAAGTTGGTTCTATGAGAAAATCAATAACATTGATGGGCCATTAACAAGATTGACAAAAAGAAGAAGAGAGAGGATGCAAATAAATAAGATCAGAAATGGAAGAGGAGACATAACCACTGACCCCACAGAAATAAAGGAGGTAATAACAGGATACTATAAACAACTTTATGCTAATAAATACAAAAATGTAGATGAAATGGACAACTTCCTAGAAAGGCATCAACAACCAACTTTGACTCAAGAAGAAATAGATGACTTCAATGACAAATCACAAGTAAAGAAATTGAATCAGTCATTAAAAAGCTTCCCAAAAAGAAAAGTTCAGGATCAGACGGCTTCACAAGTGAATTCTACCAAACATTCCAGAAAGAATTAGTACCAACCCTGCTCAAACTCTTCAAAAAAATTGAAGTGGAGGAAAAGGTACCTAATTCATTCTATGAAGCCAACATCACCCTTATACCAAAACCAGGCAAAGATATTACAAAAAAAGAGAACTACAGACCAACCTCTCTAATGAATATAGATGTAAAAATTCTCAACAAAATTCTAGCAAATCAAATCCAGCAACACATTAAAAGAATTATACATCATGACCAAGTAGGATTCCTCCCAGGTGTGCAAGGATGGTTCAACATAAGAAAATCAATTAATGTAATACACCATATCAACAAATCAAAGCAGAAAAATCACATGATCATCTCAATTGATACAGAGAAGGCATTTGACAAAATTCAACATTCTTTCCTGTTGAAAACACTTCAAAGGATAGGAATACAAGGGAACTTCCTTAAAATGAAAAACCCACAGCTAATATCATCCTCAATGGGGAAAAACTGAAAACTTTCCCCCTGAGATCAGGAACAAGACAAGGATGTCCACTATCACCACTGTTATTCAACATTGTGTTGGAAGTTCTAGCCAGAGCAATTAGACAAGAAAAAGAAATACAAGGCATCAAAATTGGAAAGGAAGAAGTAAAACTATCACTGTTTGTAGATGATATGATACTATATGTTGAAAACCCCGAAAAATCCACAGCAAAACTACTAGAGCTAATTTAAACAAATACAGCAAAGTGACAAGTTACAAGATCAACATTCAAAAATCTATAGTGTTTCTATACACTAGTAATGAACAATCTGAGGGGGAAATCAAGAAAAGAGTTCCACTTACAATTGTAACTAAAAGAATAAAATACTTAGGAATAAATTTAACTAAAGAGACAAAAGACCTATACAAAGAAAACTACAAGAAACTGTTAAAAGAAATCACAGAAGACCTAAATAGATGGAAGGGCAAACAGTGTTCATGGATTGGAAGACTAAATATAGTTAAGATGTCAATTCTACCTAAATTGATTTACAGATTCAATGCAATATCAATCAATATCCCAACAACTTACTTTGCAGAAATAGAAAAACCAATAAGCAAATTTATCTGGAAGGGCATGGTGCCCCGAATTCCTAAAAATACCTTGAGGAAAAAAAACGAAGCTGGAGGTCTCACACTGCCTGACTTTAAGGCATATTATGAAGCCACAGTGGTCAAAACAGCATGGTATTGGCATAAAGATAGATATATTGACCAATGGAATCGAATAGAGTGCTCAGGTATAGACCCTTTCATCTATGGAAATTTGATCTTTGATAAGGTAGTCAAGCCAACTCACCTGGGACAGAACAGTCTCTTCAATAAATGGTGCCTAGAGAACTGGATATCCATATGCAAAAGAATGAAAGAGGACCCGTATCTCACACCCTATACAAAAGTTAACTCAAAATGGATCAAAGATCTAAACAATAGGTCTAAGACCATAAAACAGTTAGAGGAAAATGTAGGGAGATACCTTATAAATCTTATAATCAGAGGCGGTTTTATAGACCTTACACCTAAAGCAAGAGCACTGAAGAAATAAATAAATAAATGGGAACTCCTCAAAATTGAACACTTTTGTGCATCAAAGAACTTCATCAAGAAAGTAAAAACACAGCCTACACAATGGGAGGCAATATTTGGAAAGACATATCAGATAAAGGTCTAGTATCCAGAATTTATAAAGAGATTGTTCAACTCAACAACAAAAAGATAGCCAATCCAATTACAAAATGGGAAAAAGACTTGAACAGACACTTCTCAGAAGAGGAAATACAAATGGCCAAAAGGCATATGAAGAGATGCTCAACGTTCCTGGCCATTAGAGAAATGCAAATCAAAACCACAATGAGATATCATCTCACACCCACCAGAATGGCCAGTATCAACAAAACAGAAAATGACAAGTGCTGGAGAGGATGTGGAGAAAGAGGCACACTTGTTCACTGTTGGTGGGAATGTAAAATGGTGCAACCACTGTGAAAGACAGTTTGGCGGTTCCTCAAAAAGCTGAATATAGAATTGCCATATGACCCAGCAATACCACTGCTAGGTATGTACTCAGAGGACTTAAGGGCAAAGACGCAAACGGACACTTGCACACCAATGTTTATAGCAGCATTATTTACAATTGCAAAGAGATGGAAACAGCCAAAATGTCCATCAACAGATCAGTGGTTAAACAAACTGTGGTATATACATACAATGGAATATTATGCAGCTTTAAGACAGAATAAACTTATGAAGTATGTAACAACATGGATGGACCTTGAGAACATTATGCTGAGTGAGACTAGCCAAAAACTAAAGGACAAATACTGTATGGTTTCACTGATATGAACAGACATTAGTGAATAAACTTGGAATATGTCATTGATAACAGAGATCATCAGGAGATAAAGATAGGGTAAGATATTGGGTAATCGGAGCTGAAGGGATACAGACTGTGCAACAGGACTGGATATAAAAACTCAGAAACGGACAGCACAATACTACCTAACTGTAATATAACTATGTTAAAACACTGAATGAAGCTGCATGTGAGAATGATAGAGGGAGGAGGTCTGGGGACATAAGTGAAATCAGAAAGAAAGATAGATGTTAAAGATTGAGATGGTATAATCTAGGAATACCTAGAGTGTATAACAATAGTGAAATGTACAATCTACAAATTTTAAAAATGTTTTTGCAAGAGGAAGAACAAAGGAATGTCATTATTGTAGGGTGCTGAAAATAGATGGTAATTAATATTTTAAAATGTCACCTTATTGTGAGACTAAAGCAAAAAAAATGTTTATATGTTTCAAAATTTATATTTTGACTAGAGCATTTCCTAATATAACTTATGTAGATAGTTTGATTGAACATCATAAGTACTTGGAATCTCAGGTAGGACATGACATTTTGTTGGTTTGTCCAGAGTGATGCCCCGATGAATCCCAGAGTGATTTGATCAGTGAGTGGAAAAGTATTTACAAGCCCCCTTCAGGGAATGGTGAGAGCGGGGAGAGATTCAACTTCCCCAAGTCGAATTCTTGATATTCTCACAAGCAGTGTGGACAATCAAAGCTACAGGCTGAGCTGTCTTGGGGTTTGTTCATATGAAACTTAACCCCACAAAGGATAGGTCAAGTCTACTTAAAATTTAGGCCTAAGAGTCACCCCCATGAGAGCCTCTTTTGTTGCTCAGATGTGGCCTCTCTCTCCAGCCAACATGATGAGCAGTCTCACCACGCTACCCCTCTCTGCATGGGACATGACTCCCAGGGGTGTGGACCTTTCTGGCAACGTGGGATAGAGATCCTAGAATGAGCTGAGACTCAGCATCAGGGACTGAGAAAAACTCTAGAATGAGCTGAGAATTAACATCAAGGGATTGAGAGAACCTTCTCAACCAAAAGAGGGAAGAGTGAAATGAGACTAAGTGTCAATGGCTGAGAGATTCCAAACAGAGTCAAGAGGTTATCCTGGAGGTTGTTCTTACACATTAAGTAGATATCACCTTGTTGTTCAAGATGTAGTGGAGAGGCTGGAGGGAACTGCCTGAAAATGTAGAGCTGTGTTCCAGTAGCCATGTTTCTTGATGATGATTGAAAAATGCTATAGCTTTCACAATGTGACTCTGCGAATGTGAAAACCTTGTGTCTGAGGCTCCTTTTATCTACCATATCAACAAAAGAGTAGAACATATGGAATAAAAATAAACAATAGGGGGAACAAATGATAAAATAAATTTAGTTTGAAATGCTAGTGGTAAATGAAAATGAGGGGTAAGGGGTATGGTATGTATAACTTTTTTTCTCTGTTATAGTTTTATTTCTTTTTCTGTTGTCTTTTTATTTCTTTTTCTAAATTGATGCAAATGTTCTAAGAAATGATGAATATGCAACTATGTGATGATATTAAGAATTACTGATTATATATGTAGAATGGAATGATATCTTATTGTTTTGTTTGTGTGTTAATTTTTTTAATTAATAAAAAACCAATATATATATAAGGATTGTCTTAAAAACAGAATACTCTGAAAGCGGGGGGTAAGGGGTATGGCATGTATAATTTATTTCTTCTTTTCTGTTTTCATTTCATTTCTTTTTCTATTGTCTTTTATTTCTTTTTCTGAATGGATGCAAATGTTCTAAGAAATTATGAATATGGAACTAAGTGATGATAGTGTGAATTACTGATTATGTTAATTTTTATTTCATTTGTTTTTTTAATTAATAAATAAATTTTAAAAACAAAAAAAAGTGGAGGTCGCTGGTTTTTGCCCAGGCACAGAGGGGGCAGGGCTGATGGAAAAAGAAAAAAAAGAGGTTTTTTTTATATGAAAAGGTCTTGTCCCTGAAGGAAAGAAAGGGGCTCATAGGACCTGGAAATACACAGAGCAATGTACCAACTTAAGCTCTTGATTGGCAAACCCGAGGAATGGTGGTCCTGCTCTGAAAAGGATTTTTCTCTTTCATTTTGGTGGCTGTGTTTCTATGGCTTGACTACTTTTTGGATGTAGCTTCAAGAGTTCTCAGGCTCCACTACCCCAGGCATAGGCAGAAATGAGCTTGTTGAGTGTTTGTCTTGAGCCTGTGCCTTCCTCAGGAGAGTGGGGCCCAGTACAGGTGGAATCCCTCCCTAAAGGAATTCTGACCCTAGGGTCTGGAAAAGTGAAGTGGTTAAAACCAGACTACAACCTCTCCTCTGTCTCCACCATGCCCCCAGCAGGAAGAATCTACTGAAGTTAAAGGTACTGCATCACCTTTTGCTGGTGGGATTTGCAGGTAGACAAGCACCACATACAGGACAGGATAGGAAAAAATGGAGAGCCCAGAGGCTTCAGAGGAAAGCCTTTCAATCTGCTGAGTCTCATTCTCAGGGAAAAATGACACAGGTGACTCTTTCCTCCTGACATCTGAGAACATCTGGCTGGGGTCTATAATAATTAAGTAGACCCTCCTGAGGTAGGGGGGAAGGCACCATACAGGCAGGACAAGAAACAAAAAAACAAGAACTGAAAACATCTGATCTGGTAAACAAAACTTAAGCTGGAAGTCCAGAATAAGCTAAATTGAATGTCAAAGAACAGAAAGACGACAAAGTCATTCAGCAAGAAAATCCTAGGTAAAAAGAAGAGAAAACAATCCCTAGAATAAACTAATTAAGGTAATTAAACGCCTAGATGCCAGCAAAATATAACAAATCATACCAGGAAAATTGAAGATATGTCCCAAAGGAACAAACCAACAATTCAAATGAGATACAGTAATTGAAACAATGAATTTAGGATGTTCAAACAGACATGGAAAACCCTCTTCAAAAATCAAATCAGTGAATTGAGGGAGGATGTAAAGAAGGCAAGGAATGAACAAAAAGAAGAAATCGAAAGTCTGACAAAACAAATCACAGAACTTATGGGTATGAAAGACACAGTAGAAGAGATGGGAAAAAATGGAAAGCTACAATGCCAGATTTCAAGAGGCAGAAGATAGGATTAGTGAACTGGAGAATGGAACATCTGAAATCTGACAAGCAAAAGAAAATATAGGGAAAAGAATGGGAAAATATGAGCAGGGACTCAGGGAATTGAATGACAACATGAAGTGTATGAATGTACATGCTGTGGGTATCCCAGAAGGAGAAGAGAAGGGGAAAGGAGGAGAAAAACTAATGGAGTAAATTATCACCGAAAATTTCCCACTTTTATGAAAGACTTAAAATTACAGATCCAAGAAGTGCAATATAACCAAACAGAATTGACCCAAATAGAGGTACTCCAAGACACTTACTAATCAGAATGTCAGATGTCAAAGAGAAAGAGAGAATATTGAAAGCAGCAAGAAGAAAGCAATTCATCACTACAAGGGAAGCCCAATAAGACTATGCATAGATTTCTCAGCAGAAACCATGGAGGTGAGAAGACAGTTTGATGATATGTTTAAATTATTAAAAGAGAAAAACTGCCAACCAAGAATTCTATATCCAGCACAATTGTCCCTCAAAAATATGAAAGCGTAATGAAAATATTTTCAGACAAAAAATCACTGAGAGAATTTGTGACCTAGATACCAGCTCTGCAAGAAATACAAAAGGGAACACTATAGACAGATACAAAAAGACAGGAGAGAGAGCTGTGGAGAAGAGTGTAGAAATGAAGACAATCAGTAAAAGTAAAAGGAAGAAAAAGTAGATATGAAATATAAAATCCAAAAGGTGAAATGGTAGAAGAAATTACTGCCCATACAGAAATAACACTAAATGTTAATGGATTAAACTCCACAATCAAAAGACATAGACTGGCAGAATGGATGAAAAAATAGGACCCACCTATATGCTGTCTACAGGAAGTGCATCTTAGACCCATGGATAAACATAGGTTGAAAGTGAAAGGTTGGAAAAGGACATTTCATGAAAATAACAATCAGAAAAGAGCAGGAGTAGCTATAATAATATCCAACAAATTACACTTCAAATGTAAAACAGTTAAGAGAGAAAAAGAAGGACACTATGTATTAATAAAAGGAGCAATTCAACAAGAAGACATAACAATCATAAATATTTATGTACCAAGCCAGAATGCTCCAAAATACACAAGGCAAAACTGGAAACACTGAAAAGAGAAATAAACAAATCTATCATAGTAATTGGAGACTTCAATTCCCCACTGTCATCAATGGTCAGAAAAACTAGACAGAGGATCAACAAAGAAACAGATAATTTGAATAATACAATAAATGAGCTAGACTTAACAGACATTTATAGAACATTACACCCCACAACAGCAGAATATACTTTTTTCTCAAGTCTCATGGATCATTCTCAAGGATAGACCATATGCTGGGTCGCAAAGCAACTCTCAGTAAATTTAAAAAGATTGAAATCATACACAACACTTTCTCAGATCATAAAGGAATGAAGCTGGAAATCAATAATAGGCAGAGTGACAGAAAATTCACAAATTTATGGAGGCTCAACAACTCTTAAATAATCAGTGGGTCAAGGAAGAAATGACAAGAGAAATCAGTAAATATCTCGAGGCAAATGAAAATGAAAACACAACATATCAAAACTTATGGGACACAGCAAAGGTAGTGCTAAGAGGGAAATTTATTGCCCTAAATGCCTACATCAAAAAAAGAAGAAAGGACAAAAATCGAGGAATTAACTGCCCACTTGGAAGAACTAGAGAAAGAACACAAACTACCCCCAAAGCAAGCAAAAGAAAAGAAATAATGAAGATTAGAGCAGAAATAAATGAAATTAAGAACATGTAAACAAAAGAGAAAATTAACAAAACCAGAAGTTTGTTCTATGAGAAAATCAAAAGATTGATGGATCCTTAGCGAGGTTGACAAAAAGAAGAAAAAGGATGCAAATATACAAAATCAGAAATGAAAGAGAAGACATAACCACTGACCCCACAGAAATAAAGAAAGTAAAGAGAAGATACCATGAACAATTTTATGCTAATGAACCCGACAATGTAGATGAAATGGACAACTTCCTAGAAAGGCATCAACAACCAACATTGCCTCGAGAAGAAAGAGTGACCTCAACAAACCAATCACAAGTAAAGAAATTGAATCAGTCATTAAGAAGCTTCCAAAAAAGAAAAGTCCAGGACCAGATGGCTTCACAAGTGAATTCTACCAAACATTCCAAAAAGAATTAGTGCCAATCCTGCTCAAACTCTTCAAAAAAATTGAAGAGGAGGGAAAGCTACCTAATTCATTCTATGACACCAACATCACCCTCATACCAAAACCAGACATAGATATTACAAAACAAGAAAACTACAGACCAATCTCCCTTATGAATATAGATGCAAAAATCCTCAACAAAATTCTTGCAAATCGAATCCAGCAGCATATTAAAAGAATTATACCCCATGACAAAGTAGGATTCATCCCAGGTTTGCAAGGATGGTTCAACATAAGAAAATTAATTAATATAATACATCATCTCAACAAATCAAAGCAGAAAAACCACATGATCATCTCAATTGAGACAGAAAAGGCATTTGACAAAAATCAACATCCTTTCCTGTTGAAAACACTTCAAAGGATAGGAATACAAGGGAACTTCCTCAAAATGATAAAGGGAATATATGAAAAACCCACAGCCAACATCATCCTCAATGGAGAAAAACTGAAAACTTTCCCTCTAAGATCAGGAACAATACAAGGATGTCCACTATCACCACTGTTATTCAACATTGTGTTGAGAGTTTTAGCCAGAGCAATTAGAGAAGAAAAAGAAATACAAAGCATCAAAATTGGAAAGGAAGAAGTAAAATTCTCACTGTTTGCAGATGATATGATACTATATGTAGAAAATCCTGAAAAATCCACAGAAAACTACTAGAGTAATTAAATGAGAACAACAAAGTGACAGATTACAAGACCAACACTTAAAAATCTGTAGTGTTTCTATACACTAGTATATATTCCATAATAACAATCTGTTGGAAAATAATGGAAAAAATTCCATTTACAATTGCAACCAAGAGAATAAAATATTTAGGAATAAATTTAACTAAAGAGACAAAAGACCAATACAGAGAAAACTATAAGAAATTGTTAAATCACCGAAGATCTAAATAAATGGAAGAGCATACCGTGTTAATGGATTGGAAGATTAAATATAGTTAAGATGTTAATGTTACCTAAATTGATTTACAGATTCAGTGCAATACCAATTAAAATCCCAAGAACTTACTTTTCAGAAATAGAAAAACAAATAACCAAATTTATCTGGAAGGGCAGGGTGCCCCAAATAGCTATAAGTATCCTGAGAAAGAAAGATGAAGTTGGAGATCTCATGCTACCTGATTTTAAAGCATATTATAAAGCTGCAATGGTCAAAACAGCATGATGCTGGCATGAAGATAGATATACTGACCAATGGAATTGAATAGAATGTTCATATATAGACTCTCTCATCTATGAACAATTGATCTTTGATAAGGCAGTCAAGCCAACTCACCTGGGAGAGAACAGTCTCTTCAATAAATAGTGCCTAGAGAACTATATCCACGTACAAAGAATGAAATAGGTTCCATATCTCACATCTTATACAAAAATTAACTAAAATTGGGTCAAAGACCTAAACAGTAGATGTAAGACCATAAAACTGTTAGAAGTAAATGTAGGGAAATATCTTATAAATCTTATAATAGGAGGCAGCTTCCTAGACATTATACCAAAGCATGAACATTGAAGAAATAAATAAATGGGAATTCCTCAAAATTAAATGCTTTTGTGCATCAGAAAATTCTGTCAAGTAAGTAAACAGACAGCCTATACAATGGGAAACAATATTTGGAAATGATATACAGATAAAATTCTAGTATCCAGAATATATAAAGAGATTGTTCAACTCAACAACAAAAAGACAGACAACCCAATTACAAAATGGGCAAAAGACTTGAACAAATATTTCTGAGAAGAGGAAATACAAATGGCCAAAAGGTACATGAAAAGATGCTCAACTTCACTGGCTATTAGGAAAATGCAAATCAAAAACACAATGAGATATCATCTCACATCCCAGAATGGCCATTATCAATAAAATAGAAAGCGACACGTGCTGGAGAGGATGTGAAGAAAGAGGCACACTTATCCACTGTTGGTGGGAATGTCAAATGGTACAACTTCTGTGGAAGGCAGTTTGGTGGTTCCTCAGGAAGCTAAGTATAGATTTGCCATATGATCCGGCAATACCATTGCTAGGTTTCTACTCAGAGGACATGAGGGCAGAGACACAAATGGACATTTGCACACCAATGTTTATAGCAGCATTATTTACAACTGCCAATAGATGGAAACAGTCCAAATGTTCATCAACAGACAAGTGGCTAAACAAGCTGTGGTATATACATACGTTGGAATATTATGCAGCTGCAAGACAGAATAAAGTTATGAAGTATGTAACAACATGGTTACAACTTAAGGACATTATGCTGAGTGAGATTAGCCAGAAACAAAAGGACAAATACTGTATGGTCTCACTTATATGAGCTAACATTAAGAATGAATTTAGATAATTTCAGTTAAGAACAGAAGTCATCAGGAGATATAAGTGGGACAGATATTGGGTAATTGGAACTGAAGGAACTGAAGGGATGCAGATTGTGCAATGGGACTGATTGTAAAAATTCAGAAATGGATAGCACAATAATACCTAACTGTAATACAAAAACGTTAGAACACTGAATGAAGTTGAATGTGAGGATGATAGAGGGAGGAGGCCTGGGGGCACAAATGAAATAAAGAAAGATAGATGATGTGCTGGTTTGAAAGGAAGTATGCCCCCTAAGAAAAGCCATGTTTTGATATAAATCCCATTTCATAAAGGTAGAATAATCTCTATTCAATACTGTATGTTTGAAACTGTAATCAGATCATCTCCCTGGATGATGTGATTTACTTGAGAGTGGTTGTTAAACTGGATTAGGGGATGACATGTCTCCACCCATTTGGGTGGGTCTTGATTGGTTTATTGGAGTCCTATAAAAGAGGACACATTTTGGAGAATGGGAGATTCAGAGAGAGCAGAGAACGCTGCAGCACCATGAAGCAGAGAGTCCTCCAGCCAGTGACCTTTGGAGATGAAGAAGGAAAATGCCTCCTGGGGAGCTTCATGAAACTGGAAGCCAGGAGAGAAAGCTAGCAGATGACGCCATACTCACCATGTGCCCTTCCAGCCAAGAGAGAAGCCCTGACTGTGTTTGCCATGTGCCTTCTCACTTGAGAGAGAAACCCTGAACTTCATCAGCCTTCTTGAACCAAAGTATCTTTCCCTGGATGTCTTTGATTGGACATTTCTATAGACTTGTTTTAATTGGGACATTTTCTCGGCCTTAGAACTGTAAACTAGCAACTTATTAAATTCCCCTTTTGAAAAGCCATTCTGATTCTGTTATATTGCATTCTGGAAGCTAGCAAACTAGAGCAGATGATAAAGACTAAGATGGTATAATCTAGGAATGCCTACAGTGTATAATGATAGTGGCTAAATGTATAAATTTAAAAATGTTTTGCATGAGGAAGAACAAAGGAATGTCAATAATGCAGGGTGTTGAAAATAGATGGTAATTAATATTTTGAAACTTTAACTTATGTGTGAGACTAAAGCAAAAAGTGTTTTATTTGGTACAAAGTTTATATTTTGACTAGTGCATTTCTTATTATAACTGATGTGGGAAACTTAACTGAACATCACATTACTTGGAACCTTGAGTAGGGCATGAGATTTTGTAGGTTTATCCAGAGTGATATCCTGAAAACTCCCAGAGTGATTTGAACAGTGAATAAAAAAGCATTTGCAAAGTCCCCTTGGGGGAATTGTGAGAAAGGGGGAAACGCACCTTCCCCAAGTGGAGAATTCTTGATATTATCACAAGCAGTGTGGACAACCAAAGCAATAGGCTAAGCCCCCTATCTTGGGATTTGTTCATAAGAAACTTAACCCTGCAAAGGATAGGCTAGGCCTAATTAAAATTAGGCCTAAGAGTCACTCCCAAGAGAACCTCTTTTGTTGCTCAAACGTTACCTCTCTCTCTCAGCCAATATGACAAACAAACTCACTGCCCTCCTCCTCTCTAGGTGGGACATGGCTCCCAGGGGTGTGGACCTTCCTGGCAACATGGGACAGAAATCCTTGAATGAGCTGGGACTCAGCATCAAGGGATTGAGAAAACTTTCTTGACCAAAAGTGGTAAGAGTGAAATGAGACAAAATAAAGTGTCAATGGTTGATAGATTCCAAACAGAGTTGAGAGGTCATCCTGGAGATTATTCTTATGCATTAAATAGATATAATCTGTTTAGTTAAGGTGTAATGGAGAGGCTGAAGATAACTGCCTAAAAATGTAGAGCTGTGCTCCAGTAGCCATGTTTCTTGAAGATGATTGTATGATATAGATTTCACAATGTGACTGTGTGGTTGTGAAAACCTTTTATCTGATGCTCCTTTTATCTACCTTATGACTGATGTGTAGAACATATGGATTAAAACTAAAGAAATAATAGGGAGAACAAGTGTTAAAATAAATTTAGTAGGTTGAAATGCTAGTGATCAATGAAAGGGAAGGGTAAGGGGTATGGTATGCATGAGTTTTTTCTGTTTTCTTTTTATTTCTTTTTCTGAATTGAGCAAATGTTCTGAGAAATGATCATGATGATGAACATACAACTATGGCATGATTTTGTGAGTTATTGATTATATAATAAGAATGGAATGATCATATGGTAAGAATGTTTGTGTTTGTATGTGGTTATGTTTCATAAAAAAATGATATGGTGAAGAATACACAACCATGTCATGATATTGTGAGCCATTGATTGTATACAATGTATGAACTGTATGTTTGCAAAGATTTTTCAATAAAAATATTTTTTAAAAATCAGTAGTGTTTTTATACACCAGTAATGAGCAATCTGAGGAAGAATTCAAGAAAAAAATCCATTTACAATAGCAAAGCAACCAAAGAATCAAATATTTAGTAGTAAATTTAACCAAGTATTCTTAGCTTTCTGAGGAACCACCAAACTGCTTTCTAGAGCGATGTACCATTTTACACTCCCACCAACAGTGGATAAGTGTGCCTCTTTCTCCATGTCCTCTATAGCATGTGTCATTTTCTGTTATCTCATTGTGGTCTTGTTTTCCATTTCTCTAATAGCCATTGAAGTTGAGCATCTTTTCATGTGCCTTTTAGGCCTTTGTATTTGCATTTCTGAGAAGTGTCTGTTCATGCCTTTTGCCCATTTTTTTTCTTTTTTCTTTTTTTCTTTTTGCATGGGCAGACACAGGAATTGAACTTGGGTATCTGGCATGGCAGGCAAGAACTCTGACTGCTGAGCCACTGTGATCTGCCCCTTTTGCCCATTTTTTAATTGGGTTGTTTGTCTTTTTGTTGTTGAGTTGAAGAATCTCTTTATATATTGTGGATACTAAACTCTTATCTGATATGTGGTATCCAAATATTGTCTCCCATTGCATAGGCTGCCTTTTGCTATTGACAATGTTCTTTGATGCACAAAAGTGTTTAATTTTGAGGTGTTCCCATTTATTTATTTCCTCAATGCTCAGACTTCAGAAACCATTCCCTATACAAATTTTATAAGATATTTCCCTTCATTTTCTTCTAAAAGTTTTATCGTCTTAGCTTTAATGTTCAGGTCTTTGATCCATTTTGAGTTAATTTTTGTATAAGGTGTGAGGTATGATTCATCTTTCATTCTTTTGCATATGGATATCTAGTTCTCCAAGCACCATTTATTGTATAAGCTATTCTGCCAAAGGGAATTGGCTTGACCATCTTATCAAAGATCAATTGTCCATAGATGAGAGGGTCTATATCTGAACATTCTATTCAATTCCATTGGTCAGTTTATCTATTTTTATGCCAGCAGCATACTTTTTTACCATTGTAGCTTTATAATATGCTTTAAAGCCTGGTAGTGTGAGAACCCCCATTTTATTTTTCTTTTCCAAGGTATTTTTTAGCTGCTTGGGGCACCCTGCTCTTCCCAATAAATTTGTTTATTAGTTTTCTATATCTGCAAAGTGTGTTTTGGAGATTTTAGCTGGTATTGCTTTGATTCTAGAAATCAATTTAGGTAGAATTGACTTCTTAACTATATTTAGTCTTCCAATCCTTGAACACATATGCCCTTCCATTTATTTAGATCTTCCCTGATTTCTTTTAGAAATTTTTTGTAATTTCCATGTTCCATTGCTAAGCTTCTATATAGAGAACATGAGGGCAAGGACACAAATGGACATTTGCATACCAATGTTCATAGTAGTATTATTTCAAATTGCCAAGAAATGGAAAAAGTCCAAATGTCTGTCAATGGATGAGTGGTTAAACAAGCCATGGTATATACATACAATGGAATATTATGCAGCTATAAGACAGAATAAAGTCATGAAGCATGTAACAACATGGATGAATCTTGAAGACCTGATGCTGAGTGGAATTAGTCAGAAACAAAAGGACAAATACTGTACAGTCTCACTGATATGAATTAAAATTAATCAATGAACTTGGCAATTTCAGTTAAGAACATAGGTTATCAGGAGATAGAAATAGGGTAGAGGTCAGGTAATTTGTGCTGAAGGAATACAGATTGTGCAACAGAACTGTTTGTAAAAATTCAGAAATATATAGCAGAATACTACCTGATTGTTGCACAATAATGTAAGTAAACTGAATGAGGCTGAATGGGAGTATGATAGAGGGAAATGGCTGGGGGCATGTATGAAACCAGAAGCAATGATAATCAATCAAGACTGATAATTTAGGAATGCCTAGAGTGTATAATGATGATTTAATGTACAAATTTAAAAAAGTTTTTGCATGAAGAAGAACAAAGGAATGTCAGTATTGTAGGTGTTGAAAATAGATGGCATATGGGAAAAAAGTACAATCAATGCAAGCTAGGGTCTATAGTCAACAGTAACATTGTAATATGCTCCCAGTGGATGTAACAAAGGCATTATGCCAAAACTAAATGTCAACAGGTGGAAGACTGGATTCTTTGTGGATGTTAAGGAAATGCCTTCAGATACAATATTGTGGTGAAGGCTTGTCATACACAGAGACTGGATAGTGTGTGAAGTGTGAATTAAAATATTTAAAAATGAACAGAGAAAAACAGGTACTAGAGAAATGTGGGGGGAAAGATATACCTATTCACTGTTGGCAGGGAAACTGAGAAGAGCAGCCCCTTGGTGGGCAGTGTGGTGCCACAGGAGGATAAGGGTGGGTTTGCCATATGATCCTGAAACCATACTGCTCAGTATATACCTGGAGGATCTGAGCGTGGGGACACAAATGGACATTTGCACACTGGTGTCTCTGGTGGCAGTGTCCATGGTTCACAATGAATGATGAATGAGGATTGGAAGGGAGAACAATGGTGTATACATACAATGAACTACAGAATGGCCACAAGAAGGAATGAAGTTGTGAGGCATGTAGCTAGATAATGAATCTTAAAAGCTGTATGTTGAATGAAATGTCAGGAAGAAAAAGACAAATATTATTATGTCTCAATCATATGGACTAACTATAATATAAAAATTCAGTGAACTGAAGATGGTGGAATAGGATAGATCAAATTCAGCCCTGCTCCAAGAAAAAGTTAGAGAAGGGATGGGAGGTAGACTGAGACAGTGATTCCATAGAGTAACTGACCTGGGAGAGTCTTCAACATCACATAGGGTGATCCTGTTTGAGAAAGCTGAGGAACTGAGAAGCAGAGAACTGGAGCCTAGTGTGGAAGCCTGGAGCCCTCACAAGTACATGGACAGGGGGACAGGGCCTAGGAAGTAAGCCAAGCCACATTCTTTGAATATGCTACCCTCACTAGTCAGCATAGCAACCCATGACTCACCCCACCCCACACACACCTGAACTCATCACTCAACCCCACTCCCCATGCTCCAAGAGACCCTACCCTGACACCCCCTCATGTATGTATCCACCCCATACCTTGACCCCAAGTACAGCCCAATCCACCTCTCCTGCACCCCTCCAGAGCACTGCCTCCCCTCCCTGATCCCTGCAGTCAGTAGCCAGTGGATAAAGTTTACTGGTGCTTACCTCCACATCCAGGCTACCCATACACCCAGTCTATACAGTAACACAGTCACACCTCACCCTCCCTGATCTCTCCACACAAGTACATCAATTTATGGCACTCCTAGACCCACAGAGGTTCACAGCCCCCAGTCACACACCCAGTTCTGGGAAAGTGCTGACCTGTGCATCACAGTCACATCCACCCCCAGCCCATGTAGACATAATGCTGGCCTGCTGTCATAGCTCTGCACATGTGCACAAAGGGTCCCACATCCTAGACAAGTGCACACCAAGGCCACACCCCCCAGGCCCATGCACCTGCACAGCCATATCCTCCCTGGTGGCTGTATGCCCACATTCACCAGCATAGCATTCCAACCTGTGTCTATTCCTTTGTTGTAATGCATCACTGCACTGTTGTGCCCTGCCTTGTGCCCTGCATCCTGCTACACATTCACCCCTCAAACACAAGGCTTTAGACTACTGAATGAAACCATACAAAATAAGTAAATCAAGATATTAAAATGTGACAAAAATAACAGATTATCACAAAGCATGTCACAATGCAGACAGATACAGCCCAGCCTAATGATCAAATTGAAACACCAGAGGAGACACAGACACTGGAACAAGTAATCAAAGATGTCCATATAACTCTACTAAATTAAATAAAAGGGATGGCTAATGACATGAAGGAGATCAAGAGCACACTAGAAGAGCATAAAGAAGAATTTGAAAGAATAGAAAAATAGCAGCTGTCACAAAGATTAAAGATTCTGTTGGCTGAATAAAAAAACATACTAGAGACACACAATAGCAGATTTGAAGAGGTGAAGAAAGAATAAGTGAACTAGAGAGCAGGATAACTGATTTTGAACTCTCAAAACAGGAAATGGTAAAAAAAAAAATGGAACAATTTGAATAGGATGTCAGGGAAATGATGACAAAACAAAGCATACAAATATAAGAATCATAGGTATCCTAGAAGGAGAAGAAAGTAGTAAAAGGCTAGGAAGAATAGTTGAAGATATAATGGGGAAAACCTCCCAATCTTTATAAAGGACATAAATATACAAGTCAAAGAAACTCAATGAACTCCAAATAGAAAAAATATAAATAGGCCCTCCCCAAGGCACATACTAATCAGTCTGTCAAATGTTTAAGAGAAGTGGAAAATTCTGAAAATGGCAAGAAAAAAAACAAACTACTACATACAAGGGAAACCACAAAAGACTGAGTTCAGACTACTTAATTGGCACCATGGAGGTGAGTAGGCAGTGGTATGATATATATAAGATCCTGAGAGAGAAAGACTTCCAGCCAAGAGTTCTGCAACCAGCCAAATTGTCCTTCAAAAATGAGGGAGAGATTAAAATGTTCACAGACAAACAAATCCTGAAAGAATTTGTCAACAAAAGATTGCCCCACAAGAAATACTAAAGTGAATTCTGCCAGTTGAAAAGACAGGAGAGGGAGGTCTAGAGGAGGGCACAGAATTGAAGAATACCAGTAAGGGTAACTTAAAAGATAAAAAGAGAAAGAGGGAAAAGAAGATATAGATTTGACAAATAATATCCAAAAGATAAGATGGTGGATTCAAGAAAGACATTTTCAGTGATAAATTTGAATGCCAATGGACTAAAGTTACAAATTAAAAGATACAGATTGCCAGCATAAGTTAAGAAATATAATCCAGCTATATGCTGCTTACAAGAGATTCATCTTGGACACAAGGATACAAATAGTTTGAAAGTGAAAAGATGGAACAAGATTTTCCATGCAAGTTGTAACAAAAAGGAAGCAGGAGTAGGTATAATAATATCAGACAAAATAGACTTTAAATGTAAAGACATCATAAGAGTCAAAGAAGGACACTATATGTTAATAAAAGGGACAATTCCTCAAGAAGAAGTAACAATTATACATCTTAATGCTCCCAATCAAGGAGCTCCAAAGGACATGAGCCAGACATTAGCAAAACAAACAAGCAAAAAAAATGAAGGGAGTAATAAATGTTTCAAGAGTAATAGTAGGAGACTTCATTACATCAGCATCCTCTATAGATAGAACAACCAGACAGAATATTAAAAAAGAAATAGAGAAGTTAAACAATTTGATAAATAAATTAGAACTAACAGACATGTATAGGTCTTTGCCTCCTAGAACACCAGGATATTCATTCTTCTCTAGTGCTCATGGAATATTGTCCAGGATAGATCATATGCTGGGGCATTAAACAGATCTTTATAAATTTAAAAACATTGAAATTATCCAAAGTACTTTCTCTAATCACAATGGAATGAAGCTGGATCTCAATGACCACCAAAGAACAAGAACATTCACAAATATGTGAAGATTAAATAACATACTCTTAAACAACCAGTGGGTCAAAGAAGAAATTGCTAGAAAAATCAGTAACTGTCTGGAGGTGAATGAAAATGAGAATACAGCATATCACAACTTATGGAATGTGGCCGAAAAAAAATGGCAAAAATCGAGGAGGAAACTAACCCCAAAACAAATAGAAGAAGAGAAATAACAAAGATTAAAGCAGAGTTAAATGAATGGGAAAACAGAAAAGTAGAAAGAATCAACAAAACCAAAAGTTGGTTCTTTGAAAAAATTAAAATTAATGAGCCACTAGCAAGACTGACAAAGAAAAAAAGAGAGAGGATGGAAATAAACAAAATCAGAAATGAGAAGGGGCCCATTACCACAGACCCTAAAGAAATCATGAGAGGATACTATGAACAACTATATGCAACAGGCTGAACAACTTAGATGAAATGGACATAATCCTGGAAATACACAAACAAGCTACACTGACTCAGGAAGAAATAGAAGATCTCAACAAACCAATCACAAGTAAAGAGATTTAAACAGTCATCAAAAATCTTCCTACAAAGAAAAACTGAGGAACCAATGACTTCACAGGAGAAATTCATTAAACATTCCAAAAAGAACTAATAGCAATCCACTCAAGCTTTTCCAAAAAGTTGAAGAAAAGGAACCTAACTCATTTTATGAAGCTAAGATTATTATAATACCAAAACCAGGTAAAGAGGCTATAAGAAAGGAAATCTACAAGCCAATCTCCCTAATGAACATAGATGCAAAAATTCTCAACAAAATATTATCAAAGTGAATCCAATAACACATTAAAAGAATCATACACCATGACCAAGTAGGGTTTCTATCAGGAATACAAGGATGATTCAATGGAAGAAAATCAATTAATGTAATACAGCACATTAACAAATTGAAAGGGGAAAATCACATGATATCTCAATTAATAGTGAAAAAGCTTTTGACAAAATTCAACATCCTTTTCTGATAAAAACATCTCAAAACATATGAATCAAAGGTCATTTCCTCAATGTAATAAAGGGATCATATGAAAAAACAGTAGCCAGCATCATACCCAATGGAGAGAGACTGAAAACTTTCCCACTAGGATCAGGAATAATACAAGGATGCCCAAGGTCACCACTATTATTCAACATTATGCTAGAAGTTCTAGAGCATCAGGTAGGACAAAGAAATAAAAATGCATCCAAATTGGAAAGGAAGAAGTAAAAATTTCATTATTTGCAGATGACATGATACTATATTTGGAAAATCCTGAGAAATCTACATCAAGGTTACCTGAGCTAATAAACAAATTCAGCAACGTGGCAGGATATAAAATTAAAGTGCAAAAATCAATAACGTTTCTATACACAAACAATGACCAAACTAAGAGGTCAATTAAGGGAAAAAATTCCATTTAAAATAGCAACTAAAAGAACCAAATACTTAGGAATGAACTTAATCAGTGATGTAAAGGACTTGTACACAGAAAACTACATAACATTCCTAAAAGAAATCAAAGATCTAAATAGGTGGAAAGACATTCCCTGCTCACGGACAGAAAGGTTAAATATAGTTAAGATGTCAATTCTACCCATATTGGTCTACAGGTTCAATGGAATGCCAATCAATATTCCAAAAATCTACTTTGAAGACATGGAAAAGCTCATTAACAAAAACATCTGGAAGGGAAAGCTAAAATAGCTAAAAGCATCCTAAAAAAAGAAGAATGAAGTGAGAGGATTAGCATTTCTTGATTTCAAAACAAACAACCCAATTATAAAATGAGCTAAATATATGAATAGGCATTTTTTTGAGGAGCAAATATGGATGGCTTAAAAGCACATGAAGAAATATTCACTTTCATTGGTTATAAATGCAGATCGAGACTACAATGAGATACCACCTCACACCTATAAGAATGGCTGCTATTAAATGGACAGGAAACTGCCAATTTTGGAGATGATTTGGGGAAATTGGGACACTTATGCATGCTGGTGAGAATGTATAATGGTGCAGTCACTATGGAAGACAGTTTGGCAGTTCCTTAGGAAATTAAATATCAAGCACTACTTGGTATATATCCAGAAGAGTTGAAAGCAATGACACAAACAGATAATTGCACACTGATTCACCAAAAGATGGAACCAAAGCAAATGCTCATGAACAGATGAGTGGATTAGCAAAATATAGTATATATGTATGATGGAGTTTTATGCAGCAGTAAGACAAAATAATATCCTGGAGCATATGGCAAGATGGATGAGCCTTGAGGACATAATACTGGGTGAAATAAGCCAGACAGAAAAGGATAGACACTCTATGATTCTACTTTTATGATTATCATAAATGTAAAATCAGAGGCTTATAATACAGAATATGAGGGACTTAGAGATACATAGAAGCTAGAGATTGGTGAAAGATTAGCTGATGAGTTTGAACTCCAATATATAGAAGTGGAGGTGGTTCTCTAGTGGGTCTATGAGTAATATTACCACATTTAAGATGAACAGAATTTAGAGGGGCTGTATAGACCTATGAGCCCAACTAATTACAACTAGAAATATAAATTAGTTCTTGCAAAAACTACTTCAAAGGTATGATTCATGTGCAAAGAATACTTTAGTCTAGAGTATGGGGGGAAAGAGCTATTGCATGTTATGGGCTATGTTTAAAAGGAAAATATCACTACCACAGCAACAACAGAGGTAAATAATGGGGGAAGGGAGATGAATTAAGAGGAGGTTTAGATTTCCTATTTGGTGAGGGTGTGTTTCTTGGTTATCTTTCTCTTGGGAAAAATAAAATTATCTAAAATTGAGAGCATTGATGGAATGTGGACTTTGGACATTATACATGGTACCTAGTGAATGCAGGTGGCTGAAGGATGCACTGAATGAGAAGCAGATTGGTGAGCAATGTTGTATACATATGATTGAATGTTGTGCTGCTACAAAAAGGAATGAAGTGTAAGACATACAACAATGTGAATGAACATGTGGGACATTTGGTGAGGCAAAATAAGCCAGAAATGAAAGAACAATTATTATATGGTCTCTTTTAGAAAATGCTTATAAGAAAACAGGGGCCAAGATTATAAACTCTTACAGTAGACACATTTAATCTGGAGTTGTAATTATTATTTCTGAATTTTGAGAAGCTGTTATATATATGTATTTAGAGATAAAAATAAAGCCAACCAGGTTGGGTTAAAGTAATTCAGAACACAGGGGTAAGGAGAACATTGTCTATATTTTAGAACCATACATACTATTTGAGACCAAAAGAAGAAAGGTTTATTTTGTCTGGAACCTAAACTTTCTATAGCATAATCTAACTCAATCTATCTGTATAGCTCATTTGAACAAATGAAACACAGAGAGTCCAGAATAAGAAACAATCTTTATCCTTTGCAGCTTAATGTAACACCTGGATACATCCTAGTATATATTCAGCAGATTATCAAAAAGTATTGGCAAAGTCCTTTGAAGGATGAGAGAAAAACTATGGAACTGTTACATGAGGGAAGCCCCTGATATTGTGTAAAACTTTAGGGACACCCAAATCAATAGGCCAAGCCCTTTATCTTGAGGCTTACTCTTGTGAAGCTTATGTAGTTAACAGAGAAACTTAGCCTACCTACAGGTATGCCTAAAGTTACTTCTTGAGGACTTCTTTTGTGCTCAGATGTGGCCTCACTCTCTCTAAGCCCAACCCTGTAATGAAACAATTCCCCCCCCTACATAGGACATGACATTGAGGGTGAAAGTCACCCTGGTACCATGGGATCAGCAATTCCATCCTGACCAAAATGGAGAAAATCAGTGGCTGTGAGAGTTCAAATAGTGTTGAGAAGCTACTCTGGAAGTTGCTCTTCTGCAAGCTTCAGTTAGACATTGCTACCTTTCATAACATGCCAAACCCCAACCAGGACAATTCCAGCCAATCCTAAAGAACAGTTAAGGCTTTATATAGGATTCCACAAGTGTTCCATGCACTAGAGTAACTTTTCAGAAACCTACAAACTCCAGATGGGTCCCTGGGCCAGATAAGTCCTGAAACCTAGAGGGTCCAGCCCTCAGAACATCAGATAGTTCCACCTCCCAACCCCATATTAGTGACATGAAAAAGTTAGAATAGCCATGGCCCAAACATCCTTAAAGAGAGGCATAGAAATATCAAAGGTGATGGCAGAGTTACACAGAGAAAATAGGATTTAACAAATGAATATGATTGCTGAATCATTAAATTGATATTTCTTTATCTCCAGTATCTTAGAGCAGCTACAAGTAAAAACCTAAATTGCACAATTCTAACCCACACCAAACTTTGAAATCCATTCTACAACTAATTGTTGTGCTGTGCTTTAAAACCTATTGGTTTTTTGTATATATGTTTTTTTACACACACACAAAAATGCTGATTGTGATGATAAAAAAGTTATCTTTCTAGTCTCCTATATTCTGGAGCAGCTAGAATAAAAATTGAGAAGTTGTTATAGTAACCCATGGCAATCTCTGGGATCTGTCCTACAACTACTGTTGAGGAGTGCTTTGAAAACTATTCCTTACATTTTTCTTTCTTTGCTGTGTATGTACATTATATTGTACAATAAAAAAGTTTTAAAAAATGTATTTATCATTACTGTTTTTGCATTTGCATTCTAGTACCCACAGGAAGTAAGAAGCACATATATATATATACCAAAAAATACAATGCTATATTATTGACATTTTTAATTATCCAAATAGTTGCCTTACCACAGGTCTTTATTTCCTTTTGCTGCATTGAAGCACTGTCTAATGTCTTTTCCTTTCAGTCTGAGAAATTCCCTTTACAATTCCTTGTAGGAAAGGCCTAGTGATAATGAATGTCCTCAGCTTTTGTTTATCGGGGAATGTCATAATCTCTCCCTCATACTTGAAAGAGATTCTTGCATAATAGTTTATTATTAGCTGGCAGTTGTATTCTTTTAATACTGTAGGTATTTCAACCCACTGTCTGCTTGCCTTCATGGTTTCTGATGAAAAGTCAGCACTAAGTCTAATTTGGACTCACTTTTACACAACATGTTGCTTTTCTCTTGCAGCTTTTGGAATTTTATCCTTGTCTTTTGCATTCAACTCTTCTAAACCATCAGTTTTTGGTTTCTATATGTCCAAGATTGCAGTTCTCAGATTATCCAATTTCTCTTGCATTTTCCTATAAGCTTCAAGCAGAAACCAGGGTACACTTTCCAAACTTAGCTTGGAAATCTCCTCAGCTAAATTTCAAATTTCTCCACTATCAAGTTCTGCCTTCCATCTGATATCAGAATGCAATTTTGGAAAGTTCTCTGCAATTCTGAAATAAGAATTGCCTTTCCTTCAGTGTCTGATATCACATTCATTTCCTTTAAGACATCACATGTGCTACTTTTTTTTTTATTAAATTTTTTTTTAATTTGCATATGGGCAGGAGGCACCAGGGATCAAACTCCAGACCTCCAGCACGGCAGGTTGGAGCTCTGCCTGCTGAGCCATGGCAGCTGCCCACATGTGCTACTTTTAACATCCATATTTCTAACCACCATCACTTCAAAACAAACTGAGATTTTTCTGCCAAGTGTCTCGAAATTCTTCTAGCCTCTGTCTATCACCCAATCCCAAAGCTATTTCCACATTCTTTTTTATTTGAAACAACACCACTCCACTCTATTTGTTCCAAAATTTGTTTCAGTTTTCCAGGTTACTTTAAACCTGGAAAATTACTTGCTAACAGTTTTGAGTATTGTTCTAGTTTGCTAGCTGCTGAAATATAATATACCAGAAATGGAATAGCTTTTTTAAAAGGGGAATTTAATAAGTTGCTACTTTACTGTTCTAAGGCTGAGAAAATGTCTCAATTAAACCAAGTCTATAGAAATGTCCAATCTAAGGCATCCCTGGAAAGATACCTAGGTTCAAGAAGGCTGATGATGTTCAGGGTTTCTCTCTTGGCTGGAAGGGCACATGGTGAAGTCTGCTAAGCTTTCTCTTTTGGCTTCTTGTTTCATGAAGCTCTCCAGGAAGAATTTTCCTTCTTCATCTCCAAAAGTTGCTGGCTGATGGACTCTTTGCTTCATGGTTCTGCTGCATTATCTGATCTCTGAGAATCTCATGGCTTTCTTTCTTGTTGTCCTCTAGATTTTTCCAAAGTAATTATACTTTTAAAGTATTCCAGTAAAATTGATCAAGACCCACCTGGAATGGGTGGAGACATGTCTTCACCTATTCAAGTTTAATACCAATACTTGATTGAGTCACATCTCTATGGAGATAAACTAATTAAATTTTCCAACATACAGTACTGAATAGGGATTAGAAGAAACCATTGCTCCCATACAGTTTGTTAGAATTAAAACATGGCTTTCTAGGGTACAAAAACCATTTCAAACTGGCACAAGTAGTGACATGGTGTCTTAGTTTGTTCCTTCTCCAGGTTTCATTCATTTAACCTTCTAATTTCCTATGTTTTTTCTCTCTGATCTCTATACTTTTTAAAGCACTGCTGTAGTAGGATTAAGACTCATTTTGACTGTAGTGGAACACAGCTGAATTGAAGTAGACTCATCAAATATCTATGTACAATTGGTTCACATACACAAGAATGAATTAGATTTAAGAACATATTTTTCTGTGGTACATACAGCTTAAATTACTATCATGGTCAAGGAAGAATAAGGTAAGCATTGAAGATCAGTCAAAGAAATGTACCTGGAACACATAATGATGACAATCCTTCACCATTAAAGGGTTAACATCAGACTAGTGTTCAAGTACAGTGAGAACCTCTAATTGTTAATACCCAAGTTCAAAGAGAAACTGCAGAATGCTCCATATTTTCAAACAAGGAGAAACTCTAGATTTCCATGATAGTTCATCATTATTTTCAAAGAGAATCTAATAACATGAGTTCCCCCCAGAACAGTTTAAGTTTATGTGGAAAATGATATGGCTGTTTTCATTACTAAAGTCTGAATCCACAAGAAATCCCTAAAGCAGAATAATCATTTAGGACACATTTAACCTTTTTATTTATGCTTTCAGCAAAAATTCATTGAATCCCTAGCACTGCTCTGAATGTCAGACATTGAGTAGAAGGAAAATAAGAAGTTTATGCTCAAGAAGATTACATTTTAATGGAATGGAAAACTAGATGTAAATAATAAGTAAAGAAACAAAATTTCTTCTAGATAGTTGTATATGTTATAAGTAATACAAAATACATTATGCATGTAAATTATAAAATAAAATATGAAAGAATGTAAAACAATATGGATAAGCTGTTCTAAACACTTCTTGAAAAAATAGATTACATAGATAGGTAAATTTGGGAGTCTCACCCACTGAGACCAGATGACTGGTATTCTCCAGCATCTCATCTCTGAAGAGCTTTCTCTGGAATGTGTCTAGGGGGACCACTTTGGGTGAAGTCTATAATTACATCTTTCAAGTTCACTAACTCCTAAAAATATATTAGAAGTTGGGGGAAATGAATGATCCTCTTTTCTTTCTGTTACCTGATCCTCAGTTTTGCTCCTTTCAACAATGTACACCCCTCCCCCAAACACCTATAATGCTGTGTTGATTGAAATCACCTACTCAAACACCAGCCTCTCTACTCTTACTCATTTCTTTCACCTATATTCACTGCATGCCTATGCCATTTGTAGACATTAAAAGTAGCAGTGAGTGCAGTATTTTCCAATAAGAACATAAAAATATCCTCTCAGCTCTTCAGTGAATAAATGGCCTTAAGGAGTCCAGAACAAATTAGTGATGGAAAGTATGTTACTTTTTTCTGAGCCATCACCATCCCAGAAGCCTGGATAAACTTAACTGGAGCTTGGATCCTTAAATCTCTTCCCAAATGAGCTTAGAATATCCATGCATATCAGTTGACAATACCTAGGTTATTTTGGTGGGATGAATAAATCCTTACTCAACAGTGGTTGCATTGTCAATAGCTCAGATGACAACTGTCTTCCTCTGGGTTTTCACTCACAACCAGATAAGCACTAAGTGAGCAAACTGAAAACAGAAAGAAATTATGAGACTGGTCTTATCCCCAATTTCCAGACCTAACTGTCATGACTCCCAACTCTTCACTGGTATTAATCCAAGCCTAATCAGCAAGAACATAAAGTGTGTTCCAAAAGAAAGAATAGTATCCTCCTCTGCCAGGGTCAAGATTAAGAATGTCTTGATTATCTGGATAATAAAGATGATATGAACACCTTCATTATTTAGAAAAGAATATGAAAAACCTTTGAGTTTTATGCATTCATTAGCCAATGGTGTTTAAAGATTTTCAATTCCTCCCTGATATCAAAATATATGGTCTTCACCTTCAGAGAAATGACTCTGGAATTACTCAGATATATGTATTCCTGGCTTATGAAACATCCATCCCAGCCCTGTGGACTCTCACATTCTTATGTGCTGGTTTGAAAGGATTTATGTATCCTAGAAAAGCCATGTTTCAATCCTAATCAATCTTGTGTGAGCAACAATTTCTTCTAATCCCTATTCAGTAATATAGGTTGGAAACTTGGTTAGGTTATCTCCATGGAGATATTACTCAATCAATTGTGGGTATTAAACTTGATTAGGTGAAGATGTGTCTCCTCCCATTTACATGGGCCTTGATTAGTTTATTGGAATCCTATAAAAGAGGAAACAACTTTGGAGAGAGTGTCTTTTGAGAATGAGGAGGAAGGAAGAAGGAAGAAGGAGAATGAGGAGGAAGGAAGAAGGAAAAAGGTCACAACTACTCCATTTCTGAGAGAACGTGCAATCAACCAACATTCAATGCAACCTATTCAGTTTGAAATGTTTGTGCTAAAATATATATTCAAAGAAAAATATTTTTTGCTGTTTTTTGTATATATTATACTACTGAACAAAGGAAAGATCATACCATATCTCTTCATGTCAGATTTAGCAGATGTTCTAAGAACAGAAAATCCATATAAATGTCAAAAAATAAAGAGTCCCAGAACAAACAATTTATTTCATTTTTTTATTTTCTCATGGGCTGCTTTGCACTATTTTTTTATTTGATCCATTCCAGGGTCACTTATTTCACTTATTATTATTTAGTATCACTCTTTTTTAAAACTGTTGAAACACACACACAGTTTGAACTTTCTCATTTCAATGACTTCCCAGCATACAATTCAGTGGAATTAATTATACACAAAATATTGTGCTGGTTTCATCAGCTTCTTTTAGCAAAACTTTCCAATAATCTCAAAAAGACCTTGCACACCTAGCATTGTCTACTTTTTAATTAAATGTATGAAAGCTTTCAGACATATATTTAGATATAGAACAGAAAATATTTCAGAAGTGAAATCAAGCAATGTATTTTCATTTTAGATAAATGTATTTGATTTTAAAGTAATATTTTGTCTTTTTTAACTCTCTTTTCTGAAATGCAATAGGTTGTATTTTGCATTATTTTATCTGCATGAATTTTGATCATCAATGATTCCATTTTCATGGTTTCCTTGTATAGTCTTATGAGATTTCAGCCTGGTTTCTCTACAATACTCTTGAGGCAAGTGATGGCTTTTCTTATCAGCAATGTGTCTTTGTTGATGTTGCAGGTTAACACTGAGTTAGGCCTGTCCAAGTGCATGAAGTTATACTAGTAAGTGAAATAGATAGCCTGGAAGTGTGATGTTTGAGAGCCACATTAGAAGAGATCATTCAAAGTAAAAAATCTAAGGCTACTTTGAATACACATATAGAACTATTTCATTTTGAGAAATGGAAAAAATCTCCTACTAATGAAGATGTTTTGTACTAAGAATTGTTGCAATGTTCCTTTCCTCCAAGTTTTGGATTACATATAAGATCATTATTAATGTTTGAATTATTAAAGATGAGAAAGCTTTCAAAAGGTGATAAGTCCCTCTAAATTGTATGCTGAAATTTCCCACAGTGGACTTCATATATTTCATATTCAAGTGTGGGAATCAGAAGAGTTGATCTTTAAAGTATTATAAACATGAAGATAATATCTGTGGTCAAAGGAATGAAAGTTATTTCCAAGGTAGAGAGGTAGAGAAGAAGGAAAGAACAGCTGACACTGTGGCCTAAAGAGTAACAAGGATTAAGGTTTCAGAAAGAGCTTATAAAATCTTAGAAAGTGCAGCCAGAAAAATCAGGTGAATATTGTGATAGGAGCCCACTACAGAGAAAAATTATAGAAGGTGAGAATCAGGGGATTTACTGTGGAATCTTGTAAAATGAAGAGGCACTCAGTGGATTCACTGAGGAGGAGATAAACAGATCTCACAGGTAGTGGGCATATGTGAAGACAGCTTAAAAAAAACAGTGCATTGTGTAAAAGTAGGAAAGAATTAAAATTTATACACAGAACTATATAACTTACCTTCTCAGTAGATACAGAAATTTATGCTCCAGTGGAATTCTACTTCATTTGTATTCATTGATTAGTGGATACCTCTTGATTTGAATATGGTTGAAAATTCCATTAAAAATGTGAGAAATATAAGTCTAGGCTAAAATATATGAAAGTCATATTCTTTCCATTAAAAATGTGGGCAGAGAGGAGTCAGGGCAAGATGGTAGCTTAATGAGTGATGATATTTAATTCCTCCTCCAAAGCAGCTAGTAAATAGCCAAAAAGAGTAGTGAATAAGTGTTGGGGCTACATCAGTGAACAGACTCACAGCAAACACCACTCTGGACCAGGAGGAAAGGCTGAGGCCTGACCCAAGCCATGGAGATTAGTGACCTTCCCCCATGGGCATGGCTGGCTGGTTCCCCAAGGGGAAAGTAAACAGAATTTATTAGCAGCAAGGGCTTAGTTCAACCAAGCTTTAATTGCAGAATTAATGAACAAATTCTGACTACTGAAAATAGGCCCTAGCACAGATATACCTGGAATAAGCAATAAAGGCATTAGGACTATTTGCCCTGGAAGAGAGGGAGCAGGGCTGACAGGAAAAAATGAAGCATTTTGGGTTGGACAGCACAAAATACTGGAAAAGAGCTGGATCTCAAGAAGAGGGGGCACATAGAGCCAGGAGATATATAGAGCTATCTACCACCTTAAGCCCTTGATTGACAAACCTAAGGAGAGGGGTCTTGGCACTGAAAAGGCTTTTATTTTCTTTTTTTCTACTCCTTAACAGCTGATTAGACAGGACTGGAAGCCCTCTCAGGCACCATCACTGCCTCAGGCAAGGTATAATTAAGATTGTCTGAGAGACAAAATAATTAGTCAAGTGAAAGAAGTGAATTTCCCAGATTGCATTTTCTCCAAGAAGAAGGTGAGACATAGCATAAGTGGAATCCCTTCTTCAAGGAATTCAGGCCCCAGGGACAGGTAAACTTAAACAATTAATGCCAACCTACAACATCACCTCTGTCTCAACCATGCCTCTGGCAGAGAGAATCTGGTGAAATTAAAGGCACCATATCACTTTATGTTGATGAGAAGCCATGGGCACACAAGTGCCAAATGCTGGGCAAGAGAAGATGAGCACAGAGTCTACAGGCTTCATAGTAGGATGACAACATGCTGGGTCTCACTTTCAGGGAAAAAAGATACTGGCAACTCTTTAATCCTGAAATGTGGGCTTGCCTGGTCTGGGAAAATCTGAATGGAGTCTATAATATCTGAGAAGACCCTCCTCAAAAAAATGTTCTTTATAGGCAGTGCAAGAAACAGAAAAATAAGAACTGAAAAATTCTGATCAGTTAACAGCCTATGGTAGAGATTTAAAATTAGTTGAACTGAATATCAAAGAATATATAGAGAAAAAAGTTATCCAGCAAGAAAATCCTAGATTAAAAAAAAGTAAAAACAACTACCAGAATCAACTAATTAAGGAAATTAAGTGCCTAGACACCTGCAAAAAATAATGAGACATATTATAAAAATCAAACATGTGGCCAAGTAAAAGGATTAAACCAAAAGTTCAAATGAGACACAGGAATTGAAGCAATAATACAGAATATTTGAACAGACATGGAAAATTTCATCAAAAATCAAAACAACAAAGATGTTCCATGCTCATGGATTGAAAGACTAAATATGGTCTACCTAAATTGCTCCATATGTTCAGTGCAATACTAATTAAATCCCCAAAACAACTTTGTAGAAATAGGACAAACAATAATGAAATTTATGGGGAAGAGCAGGGAGATGGGAATAGCTAAAACTGTGTTGAGAAAGAAAAATGAAGTGGGTGGTCTCACACTACCTTAACTTTAATGCATATTATGAAGGTATCATGGTCAAAACAGCATGGCACAGGCATAAAGATAGATATAAGGACTAATGGAACTGAATAGAGTGTTCAGATATAGACTTGCTCATCTTTGACAATAAATCTTTGATAAGGCAGCCAAGCCAACTCACCTGTGACAGAGCAGCCTCTTCAATAGATGGTGCTTTGCTTAAAGAACTGGATAGCCATATACAAAAGAATGAAAGAGGATCCACATCTCACATCTTAAACAAAAACTAACTCAAAATGGATCAAAGTCCTGAATATTAGAGTTAAGACCACAAAACTTTTAGAAGAAAATGTAGGGAAATATCTTATAAAATTTGTAGTAAATGGCAGTTTCTTAGATCTTACACACAAAACACAAGCATTGAAGAAAGAAATACATAAATAACAACTCATCAAAATTAAAAACTTTTGTGCTTCAAAGAACTTTGTCAAGAAAGTAGAAGACAGTCCATGCAATGGGAGATAGTATTTGGAAACTGCATATCAGAAGAGGGTTTAATATCCAGAATATATAAAGAGATTCTTAAACTCAATGACAAAAAGACAAACAACCCAATTTAAAAATGGGCAAAAGACATGAACAGACACTTCTCAGAAGAGGAAATACAAATGGCTAAAAGGCACATGAAAAGATGCTCAACTTCACTGGCTACTAGGGAAGTGAAAATCAAAACTGCAATGAAATATCACCTCACACCCAATAGAATGGCCATTATAAATAAAAAACAGAAAATGACAAGTGCTGGAGAGGATAGAGGCAAAGAGGCAGACTTATCCACTGTTGGTAAGAATATAAAATGGTACAACTGCTCTGGAAGGCAGTTTGGTGATTCCTCAGGAAGAGGGTGTGACCCCTTCATGTATACTCCCCTTCCAAACAGTTGTATCCAAAATTATTCTTTCCCATTTCCTTACTCTCCTCCTCCCCATTAAAACAGAAACAGGGATTGATTTATGTCCAGCTTCTGAATACATGGAAAATATGTACAAAAATATCTTCTATGAAAATTATTTTAATCTCTAGACTTAATACCTGGGAGATGCCTTGAGATGTAAAATCCACATTCTTTGAGTTGTGGACTTCTTGTCTTCTCCAAATAAATCTATTCTTTAAAGTTCAAAAAAAGTATGTTAGTGGGAAACATGAAAAAAACTAGAACATAGACTATAAATTTATATCAATATTAAATTTCTTGAGCTTCATAACTGTACTTAAAGGTGATTACAGAAATGAATAACCTCATTTTTAGGAAATTTACATGGAAATACTGTATTTGAGAAGGAAGATATACATAATCTACTCTCAAATGATTAGAAAATTAAATATAAGTGGTAGATAAAATGATACAGCAAATGTGGGAAAATGTTAAAATTGGTATATATGGGTATTGGGGGAGGTGTGTATGTTGGAGTTCTCTGTATGAAGTTTGTGTTATTTCTCAAATTGTTCTTTAAGTTTGAAAATACTTAAAAATAAAAAGTTAAATATATACATATATGTATGCATGAAGTTAGAAGGGAATTAAAATCTACAAAAATTCAAACACAAATAAAGGCATTAATGGAGGAATTAAATAACCAAAAATATTTGTAAAAAGCAACTAACAAAAATGGACAATTATTTTAAATGAACATGGATTAAACTCTAATTATTTAGCACAGAGATTAGCATAATGCATAAATTATAATAGAGCATTGTCTATGAGACCCACTTTAGAGACAAAGGCACATATAGGTTGAAAGTGGAAGAATGGGAAACACTTAACAAAACTGCATGCAAACATACTGGGCTGGCTATAGTAATATCAGACAAAATTAGGTCAGATATTATTGTGAGATAAAAACTATAGATCTATAAAAGGGTAAATATATCAAGAAGATATTACAATTAAAAACATATGCACACAGCAACAGAACACCAAAATATGTGTCTGAATTGAAGGGAGAAATCATCCTACAATGATAGTTAAAGATACCAATTACCTACTTTAATAAATGGATAACAAAAGTAGACAGATTAATATGGGAAAAGGACTTTACAAACTTATAAACCAACTAGACCCAGCAAAATACATATTCTTTAAATGACACATTTACATTGCTTAGGTTAGACCATATGTAACTCCATGACATTTTTAAAACACTGAAATCATAAGTATCTTCTGTGACCAAAATGGAATGAAACTAGAAATCAGTAACAGGAGACAAACTGAAAACTTCAAATATGTGGAAACTAAACAATGCGATTAAACATCAATGTCATACAAGAAATCATAAAGGAAAACAGGAAACAACTTGAGATAATTAGAAATGAATACACAACACATTTTTTTAATGATAAAGATCTAAACTAAATGAGGAACTGGGAGTAGGAAAGGCAGGAAGCAAATCACTTTAAGTGATTATATTCAATATATAGTTAAGAGGACAAAAAGTATGAGGAAGAATTTTTATCACACCATTATTTATATTAAGGATCTGTGAAGAATCACAATATAAATCAACAAAAAAAGTTAAACGCAGTATACAGCAGGAATTCTGAAAACAGCCTATAGTCAATATAAACAGAAGATATTTAAACTATATTGTGACATGGAAAAATAAAAAGTGGTTCAACAAAAATTATTGAAACTAATTGCCCTTGTAAGAGTCTGGAAGTTATTAAGTGGTGTTTCTGTATACAGTAGGATTATTTGTATTCTACTTTTTCACAGGAACCCCTATTTTTGCTGCATGTTCTGGAGTGACATCCTTTGTCCCAGGCTAAAAGCCATGAAGGAAGACACTTGTTAATATATAACTCCTTCCTCCAAGTCAAGGTATGCTACTGAAGAAACTTGTCTGAGCTCACTACCTATGGCCTCAGGAAGTTCCAATTTTGTATACTTGGCTGTCTTTTGTTAGTCTGCACATGGGGGGTTCAGGTGACCTGAAAAGAAACTTGGCCATAGTATGGTAATCTTCTGTCTGTTTCCCCTTCAGGGGTCTATCTGAAGGAAGCATGAGGTAATAACTTGGTCATAACAGGGATTTGCAAGATAGACATATCCTGGGTTTTTATAGGATGCTGGATTTTACCTTTAGGTGACAATCTGGGATGGGAGCAAATGTAGTCAGATTACTTTGCATACATATGAACATACATCAAGCATATATATAATATTAGGTGTATCTGAGGTGTGTAGTAGCTGTAGAAATATACTATTTTAGAGTAAAATTCCTTGATGCAAATATTTATGCAACTTTTCTAGAATGCTATATTGAACCCAGAGTTGAGTAGTTAATAAAGCTTGACAAACAAACCTGACAATATATAAAGGCAAATGATTGTTAGAAGACCCATCCTTTGCTTACCAGAAGTGAGAGACAGTAACTTTGAAATATTTCATTTATGTGAAATTTAACAGACACATCAATTACATTTTCTAATTTGAAAGGAAGAGAAAAAGAATTTGAGGATGATTCATCACCAGATGAAGATACGCTTACCTTGGGAAAGAGTTATATAAAATTGAGATTATGGATTACTTAATTTCAACTTTCAAATGGAGATGTAAAAATTAAATTAGGCACTTTCACATTTTGAATTTATAACAGGAGAAATTTAATTTCACTGAATACATTTGCTTTACATAAATCAGACACTGGGGGATGGGATGGTGGTTCAGTGGCAGAATTCTTGCCTGCCATGCCAAAGACCTGGGATAGATTCCCAGTGCCTGCCCATGTAAAAAAAATCAGTCACTGACTCAGTTTTTAAATATACTAATAATTTAAATCACCAAGAAATTTCATTTTAGATAGTTTTAAGCAGTATGTAATAGTAGGTAATGAAAATCAGCATGGTATGGCATTCTTCAAAACTAGATTTCTCTTATGCATGAATTTTACTTAGTACAAATTCATTCTAATTTGAAGGGGGATATATACCTATCTTAAGGTGAAATATACCTATCTTTATGTAAAACATAAAAATAATCATTTTAAAGTGTACAATTCAGTGGCATTTAGTATATCCTCATGCTGAGAAAGTTATGACAACTATCTATTGATCTAGTCTATATAATTTTACAAACAATATCACAGAAAAATGAATGACATTTCAGTAAGCTGTACTTACTTAATAGTAATTTAAGATCATCATTGGGTCCTGAAAAATTGTCCAACATGGCAGTTTTCTGAATCAAAAGCAAGAGAAATTAAGAAGTATATTTCAAAAATTTTGTTGATGAGCTTCCTTCCACTGAAGTCAGGAAAGTAAAAAGCATAATAAATTTTGGTTTTGTGAGTAAATAACATAGTTAAAATTATAATGTTAGGACTTGAAATATCTGCAGTTACATTTTCCAACATTTTTGAACTATGCTATTAATGCAGGAAAAGTGAACCATAAACAATTTATAAAAATCTATATGGAAGGATATCACTTGTCTTTTCTCCTTGAGTTCCCACATGGCTCAGTCAGGATCACCCTGTCCCCAACTTATCTTGCTGGAAACTTCCAATATTTTGCATATTCATTTCAGCATTGTAGATGTTTGCCCCCTTTTTCTGAGTTTTAATCAGGATAGTCTCCAGGAACAATCCTGAATCCATAAAAAAATCCTAGACCATGATAGTATTTTAAGCAGGAAATCCTCTCAATAAACAGATACTCTGGTAAAATAAATTTTGCTTCAATATCAGAGGAGAAAGAATAAACCATGTGGAAACAGTGCAGAGAAAGAAAGATCAATGGTTGCTATTTCAGAAAAAAAAAACTTCTCCGAGGAGCCATTGGCAAAGATGCCTCAACAGCAGGAATGAAGAGAAAGCTTTTTATTCACTGCACATAATGAAGATATCCCAGGGCTTAAGGTAGCTCCTTGGTGGGTCTTTTGGGGACAAAGTTTGATCCCCAGTGGGTAAGCAGCAACAGGCCCCTGTAAACTGAACACCAAGACATTTCTGGGACAATATGAGTCATCATGGGGTGGAAAGGCAGGTTTGGGAGCCTACTGGAGAATGCACCCCTTCCTGTCCCTCTGGCTGAATCCCTGAGATGGGCTGAGATTCCTCAATGCCAGTCTGGGTGAAGTGGACTCCTCAGCACAGTCAACAGGGAAGGCATCAGGAAGGAAGGATCTTCAAATGGAGGAGGAGTGGTAGAGTGTCTACTCCAGGCCCAGACTCTTCAGTCCTCATTAGGCCTGGGACAGAAGCTCTTTTCCCTACTCCACAACTAACTGGCCAATCTCATCATGATGTATCTTGAGCATCACAATGGAATTCTCTGCATTCCAGTGTAATTTCCTCTGTAGGTTCCACTTGTCTGGGTCTTCCCCTCCTTCTTTCCATAGCCCCTCTGCCCTGTCCAGTCAGGGAATGTCCAGTATGTTGGTGAATTTGGGTGGGGGTGCTCAAGGAGTGTGACCTGTCCAGGACCACACATCCAGCTGAAACACCACAAGCCCAAGCCAATATTTCCAGTCTAGATTGCAGAGAGCTGCAAGAGTGGCAGAAGCCCAGTAGGGGTATTAACTTAAGCACAGGGGTGTATGAAACCCCTCATCCACCATATGCTCCTTGGAGCATGCCCCTGGGAATTCCTGCCAGTTGCTGTGGGTGAGGAAGGTTTTTCCTTCCCATTGGTAAAGAAACCCTTATTGTTTCTCATTTTTGTGAATATCTCCCATTGGCTCCTACTATAAAAAATGAACATAGTGCCCAGGAAGTGAAAATTAGCAAAGTATTAGAATTGAAAATCATGTTTTACACTGAGAAACTGAACTACTTTCCCAAAATGTTCTCTATCATGGGGTCTGGTCTATTTTCCCAGCAACTTGGAGACCATAATGTCCACATACTGCAAGGTGTAACCAAGTGTCTTAGGAGCTGGAATGTCTGAGTATATTGGTCTCTGCCTGTTAATGTCACTGGAATGTGTCTTAAACTCTTTCTGCCTCCCAGTCTCTCTCTATATATAAAGGAAAGGAAAATAGAATCTGACTCTGAGTGATAATGTGATTTCCTTTGAGAAAAGTGTAATGAGCTCAGAATAATACCTATACTCTTTTTTCTAGCTCTTTTTCATCCATTCTGAACTTTTTAAAAAACCTTCTGAGCAAGTCTCAGAGTAACAGTTTGCCAGAAGGGGCTTGTTCAATTCATGTTGCCACAATTTTTACTTCAGAGGTGGCATTTGTGGGGTTCATTCATGTTTTCCACCTTCCTCTTTGTAGTAGTTGTGAGGCTAATAAAATACCTTGACCATATTAATGCTATAGGTGTGTGAAATTAGAGTGAGAATTTCCAGAGGAAAACAACTAAAGAGTGGGAATGAATCACTTAATTTGAAGATTAATTATAAAACCCTGCATATATATAGCAGAGTGCTGCATTAGGAGAATGTTTGATACCAGACAAAGGCCCTGGATTCTTCCACTGATACACTCAACAACCAATTCCTGAGACACCAGGGCTTCAAAAAAAAAAAGAAAACATTTATTACTATACATGCAGCAGGAGACCAGACAACCTAATGGCTCAAAATCTATCTCCCTGGACAAAGGAGATTCACTCAAGGTTTTTAAAGTTTTTAACACAGAGAGATGAAGTCATTTACAAGAAAATAGTGTTCATAGTGAGTTCAAAGGTGAAAATAAATAGTGTTCATAGTGAGTTCAAAGGTGAAAAGAAAACATTGTTAACATAAGTTAAGTTGAAAGGAGCTATCTATCCTTCAGTGGCAGGGCCTAGTGGTTCCAAATGGCAGAGCTCAGCAGAGCTGAAAAGAAAACATTGTTATCATAAGTTAACATAAGAAGACAGAGCTATCTATCTTTCTGTGGTAGAGCCCAACAGATATAATTTACAATTGTAAGGGGCTGCTAGTTAATTACTGTTTTCCTTAGCACTGAGGCTTGTTAGAGAAGGACAGGGGGTGTTATGGTTCTTACAGCCACTCAGGCACCAGGTAAAAGATAACGGCTTTTTACAACCCTCCCATGTCCAAAACAACTTAATTATAGTCCAGGGCTTCCCTTTATCTGTTATAAAATCTCAAAATCAAAAGGGATCATTTATATAATAATTCAGTAATTAAAATATCCCATAAACCCTAATTTCTCAGTTACAATTCCTCCCTGTTGCTTGATCATTCCCAATCTTGAGGGATATATGGACAATGACTGCTCTGGTTACTTCCTGTTGACCAAGGGGCATCAACTATTAAGGGTTTGGGGAGTGAAACTTCTTAGATTGTAGTTGGACGTGCTCTTTATACATACTTGCTTTTCAGGAGTTTTGTCAGCAAACTGGAAAAAGTTCTAACTTCCTGGCATTGGCCACACAAAGGTGTAATGAGCAATGCCCTGCTGACACTATGTGGCCATGAAATAATCATCCCTGGTACACTTTGTGAGATGCTATACAGAAATTTAAAAAGAAAGTTATGAAGTCAGCAATTGTATTGGGAGAGGCCAACACATAACACCTCCTCAATCAATGTTTCACAGAGAAATGCTATCATTAAGGCAGCACCTCCCCCATATAAACACTTGATAATAAATTTATTATTAGGAAAAACAGGCAAGCTACTTAACAGTGTCTTAAATAAAATGGCAGAGCTGGGAGACATGGGAGGCTGGAATACAGGGAAAAGAAAGGCCAAAAATATATAATGGGAAATGGTTCCCCAATACCAGTAACTGGATTTCCCACAAAGACATGTTCCAAGCCCTACTGGAAGGTGGGGTCAACCAAAAAAACCTAATGTTTTGTCAAATAACAAGATAAAAAGAATGTATAAAAAATATAAACCAAGTTATAATCATAAAGTGAATAGTGCTGCTACTCCTGGCAAGTCAGAAGAACTGTGCCCAGCTCCTTTGGCACCTCTGTACCCTCATTTGATCCCTTTCTTCCAGACAAAGGGATTAGGCCAAACCCTATTATCTTTGACTCCAAATTTGTGGCTCCCCTTTGGTTTTATGTTTCATATTTTTTAATTGAGAAAGCTGTTTAATATTGAGAAACTCCTTGCTTGCAAGTTTTATCCTTACAGCTTTTTTTAAAGTTTTGATATGTGTCATTCTTATATTAAAAAAATTGTATATTGATGTTTCAAATATTCATTAACTAAAGCATTTTAAGTATTTAACATTATTCTGACAAATTCAATTTTGATAGTAATTGTATGTAGTGAAATGTCTGCTTGAAATAATGACTTAAGTAGGAAGGATATAAAGGATGTGTATTTACTAAAAGGAAAAAGAAAGTAGTTTTGTCCTAAGATAAAATAAATGGCTGTTACAGAATAAGGAAAATGTAAGGCAAAGCCTAAACAATATAGTAGGGTGACAAAGGTTTGTGGAAAAGGAAATTATGGTCAAAGTTTGGAAAAGCTTTAGTTGAACTAAAAGGGAAGATGTTGGAAGGAGTATGCCAACTCTTTAGTATATACCTTCCCTTACATGAGTTTTAGCCAGGGGACTTGGTGTAGGTAAAAGACTGGGGGAAAAAAGCTCTCTCCAACCTCAATGGAGAAGACCTTGTTGCATTGTTTTATTAACCTCAACAGCTATCACAGTCGCAGAGATCACCCATGAATTCACCACTCTTGGGTCAAGAGGGCCATCTCAGATGACCCCTGGGAGTGCACCCCTGATCCTAAATACCTGACACACATCATTCTCTGGAAGCCACTGTGACCTTCACCATTGCAGCCAAGATCAGCTGACCAGCCCACAACTGAGGCCTAAATGACCATTGTTGCCCTGTTCTAGCTCACTGGAAGCAGCTAGTCAATGCACAGCTGAAGTCTGAGGAGACCTCTGAGCCTGCCTCAGTCACCCCAGAACCTGACTGATCAATGCATGATTAAGGAATTGATGCATGGAAAAGATTAAGGAATTGATGCATGGACATTGCAGCCTGTCCAGTCTGTGGACTAATTGTCTTTTCTGGCTCTTTGCATTTGTCTTTCGTTTAGCAGTTTTAGCCCTCCTAGATATAGGTTGCTTGGAGTTCTTCCTAAAAACCAACTTTCCTCTAATTTGAAGGGATCTCTCTTACCCAGGTAACTTCCCCCTTCCTAGCCACTCCTCAGAGTGTGAGTCACTCCTCATAGCCAGCGCTATCCACCACACTCCTCTATTTCTGCTTGGTATGGCTATAAACCCTTCCAAGGGGAATGATGCATGCCAGTCATGCCTGAAGACCACCTATATTGGGAAAAAGGTAAAAATTATGACCAGTGTTCATGCCAGGGCAGTTATCAGACCTACATTATTCTGTATGCACCCTAAAGGAAGGCCCCCAAGAACTTGCCAAGTTCAGTAGTGATGTTTTTACTACTCTAGGTGGCAAGGCTATCACCATAACCCCTAGAAAGGGAAACAGTTCCCAAGTCCACCTGGTCTTCAACACATGTACAGTTATACCCCCCACTGAATCCAACACCTTTCCTGGTACAGTACTCCTGATAATGCAATACATATGAAATCCCACAGGGGGGAGCTCTTGGCTGTGCTGAGGTGGAGGCCTCCTGGGAGCTGGTGCCCTGCAATTTGTCTCTTGCCCAAAGCTATGAGCTGGGCCCTCAGTGAAGAAAAAAACTGGGTACCCCAAAACATGTGACCAGAGCCAGGGCCCCACCAGCAGGTGAGGAAATTCCAAAGTAGGTGCTGGGCATGGATGCTAAGGGGCATGGGCTGTTTAGGAAACAGATTGGACCCTCTTGGGGAATGTTGCCCCCTCCCTCACTTGCACACCTCACATCACCCTAGTTGGGGCCAGATGATGGCTGGTTAGCCAAAGATGGGTAAGATTCTTCAGGGGAGGAACAACCTAAGACAGGCACAGTTGGAAAGGGGCAATCAGGAGAAAACTTGGGACCAACAGAGGTGGAGCATAGACCTTCACACCCCAACTTTGCAGGGGCCTATACACTGCATGGCTATCTTGTTTCCCATGCCCAGCTCAGATTGGGACATACCAACAACTGCAACAAGAAGAGGACAAGATATAGGTGATACTATTGCCCACTGGCATGGGCAACTGTCAAAGGGGGGAATGTTGTAGGCAGCCCCTGTTTGTTAAAATCACTTCCTGTTGCAGCAGGCAGGCCCCTGGTTGCTTGGGCTATTCTGTTTGAAAAATCTCCCAGGCCCTGAGGATGATCAATAGGCAGGATGAAAGAAGTCCCTGTGATGCCCCCTTGCCCCTAACCCCTCATCAGTTTCTGTAAACCCAGCTTCACACCTTTCCTGATTTAAACTAGCCAAGTATTTACCTTGTCTTTAATGTGTCATCCTGTCTATAAAAACTGATGTTAACCTTTTGTTCAGGGCTCAGAATTCAGAGGTTACTCAGCTGAGACCTGCAGCCATAGATGATTAAAAACCTACTTTTGAAACCTTGAAGCCCTGACCCCAGTTTGTTCTGTTTCTGTATAACATACCTGGAGGCTTGCAGCCTTGTCCCTGGTTTCATGCAACATAACATCTTTGGTACCTAATGAAGACAGTAATATAGCAGCTAGATGGTTGTACCAATGAAATATTGACCAGGCCTATTGAGCTTTTAATAATGATAGATTTGCCCCTGAAGGTACAAATTTATGAATACTTCCTTGAGCCCAGCCAGGGTAACCCTAGAGTGCAACTGCCTATCCAACCTAGGAGTAACTAAGGCCATAGTTGGTGCTGCAGAACCACTGAGTTCCATTCGGACATACTCAGAAAACATTTTAAGTCTGTTAATCCAGTCTGTTCCAAACTAATCACTTTCCTGTAATATTATGGTTTGGAGACATTGCTAAGGAGGCAGTCATCCCATTTTTCTTGTTTTGGAAGGGTTATTTTGTTGTGAATGATTTCATTGTTCTCAGCAGAGTGGGACTATATGGCTTAATCTACTATATCCAAGCAATAACCATACCATGCTATCCCAAAGTTGCAAATGCCCCTCTTTTTCTCCAACAGTTAAATGTTCAGCTTTATTATCTAAATGTTTAGCATGTTGAACAGCTCCTTTTACTGTTCAGTTATAAGAAAAAGAAATTATATACCCTGGGATTTCTAAATTGATTGGCCATCTTTTTGGATTGGCATTAGTTATACACCTGCTTTTTAGAGTTCCCGTAGGTCCTTGCATCCTTTTAATAAATTTTTTAGTTCCTTCCAGTTGGCTTCCTGGAGGGATAATATCCACCAAGTAACCCAGAAGCACTCAATATAGCTTATAGGCCACACATGCAGCCATAAAACTGATTCATAGAAGCTGCATAGGAATGTGCCCAGTGTAAGAAAACATTAGTGCTTGACAATATTTCAGCTCCTTGGGTTATAATGCAGCATACATATAAAATGGGGATATGCCAAAAATGTATATTATTATACATATTGTTATTCTTAGATAGCACACACCATTATACAGCTTTAATGATACTCAGATAGAAATTGTGCTAATATTTGTTTCTTATCTGTTCTCCTGAAGATAAATTTTAAATCTTCTAGGCTAGGGGTTTACATCCATATCTCCTACTGGAAATTGGTCAGTTTCCTCTTTTCCTTCAGATTTTCAGCTGCCTGTTTTTCAATCCTTGTTCTGTGAAGGAGTTTAGGAGAGAGAGGGAATAGTTAGAGGGTGCTTTTTTTATTCTCCTATGGTGTATCTATGGTTTCACTCCCATAAACTTACCAGAGGAGTGAGTTGTTAATAAGATTTCATAGGGACCTTTTCATTTCAGTTCCAACTGATCTGTTGGATGTTGATATTTCCAGTTTTTTAAAAGAACTTGGTCCCAAGGTTTAAGCTGATGTAAGAGAACATCTGTAGGAAAAGAATGCTGACTTAAGTCATAGCTATGAATTGCCTTTAATGTGACCCCTAGGGACTGAACACACTTCTTAGTTTCTAACTCTTTGACTTGTTCCATCTGGGTATACATATCACTGTGTGGAATGGTCTCCAATATGCCATTTCAAATGGGCTCAAAGGGAGCCTGCTTCTAGGTGCTACTCTAACTTGCATCAGAGCCCCCAGTAATCCTTGTCCTATGAGAGGTTAGTTTCTTGGCAAGGCTTTGCCAGCATCCTTTTCAGGGTATGATTCATCCTTTCTGTTTTCCAAATAGATTGCAGTCTCCAAGATGCATGTAATTTCTAATGTATGTTGAGAGCTCCTGACAATTCCTGTGAGACTTTTAATGTAAAAGCACTCCCCTTATCACTTTGTATTGAAAGTGGAAAACTGAATTGCAGGATTATTTCCTTTAAGAGTGTCTTAGTTCCTTCTGAAATTCACTCTGTCCTGCATGGGAAAGCTTCTACCCATCCAGTAAATGTATCTACAAAAACAGAGGTACCAGTAATTTCTACTGATCCTTGGCATAACAGTAAACATGCCAGTCTTCACCTGCTGCTGTGTCCCTGGCTTGCACTCCTTTTATAGGGGGTGGAAGCCCAGTCTTGGGGTTATTTCTAGCACAAGTTAAACAGTCTTGTGTTTTTTTTTAATAGTTCTTTGCATCATAGGCCCTACAATATAATTTTTTAGCCATTCCTACATGGCATCTCTTCCCTAATGAGTGCATTGATGTAAATAAATAAATAAGAATTCTTTCCATAAAGTGCTCAAGAATAGGAATTACTCCATCTTTATTATAAATCCATCCCTCCTCTCTATTTTCTTGTATGGAATGTCTGGTGGAGAACTAGCACTTATTTCTTCTAGGTTAAAACCACATTCTTTGACCCTTTGCAGATTGTGGGCCAAATACTGATGAGAAAAAATTATTAGTTTTATATCTGGAATTAAAGGAAGTACAAATGATGAGGATGGAGATATTAATTTGGCTGCTTTCTTGCTTCTAAATCTGCTGTTCAATAGCTTTGCACATAGTTCATTTCTCCTTTCTGATGACTATAACAATGCACTATGACCACTTCTTTAGGCAGCATCACTGCTTCTAATAATGCTGACATCATGTCTGCTTGTTTAATTTCCTTCTTTCCTGATGTTGAGTCCTCTTTATTTCCAGATAATTCCCTGAGCATGAGCTATATTAAAAGTGCATTTAGAGTCCATATATATATATATATATATATATATATATATTTATCTTCTGTCCTTTTCCTAGGTGTAGAGCTCTGATGAGTGCAATAAGCTCTTCCCATTGTGTGGATGTACCTGGGGAAAGGGACACACTTTCCAGTACCATTTGTAGAGTTACTACTGCATAACCAGATTTTCAAAGTCCTCTCTCCATGAAGTTGCTTCTATCAGTGTACATTTTAATGTCTGGTTGTGCTAAAGGTTGAACAACCACTCTGGAAGGCTGGAATAGACTTCATCAATTATTTGTAGGTTCCCTTCCCCACTTGGAATTAAGGTAGCTGGGTTTAAACTACAAGATGCTGTTAGAGTGATATTAGGATTATCTAGTACAATGACTTGATATTTACCTGACCATCCAGTGGTGAGCCACTATCCACCTTTTTATTTTAACAACAGCACATAGTGCAGAGTGTGCACAGTGGTAGCTTGTCCTAACATAAATTTTTCAGCTTCTTCGAGAATATCACAGTTGGCTGCCACAGACCTTAGGCAAATCAGCCATCTTTGAGTAGTATTATCTAATTGTTTAGAAAAATATGCCACAGGACATTTCATATTTCCTAGATTCTAAGTGAGCACTCCTAATACAATTCCTTGCCTTCACACATGAAAAGGTCAAACTGTTTTCTTGAGTCTGTGAGGCCTAGGACTGGCATCATTAAAAGTTGCCTTATGAGTGAGGGCCAAGATGGTGGCTTAGCAATGTGCACATTTTAGTTCATCCTCCAGAACAACTACTAAATAACCAGAAACAGTACAGAACAGACCCTGGGGCCATGTCAGTGACTGGAAACACAGTGTACCCCAGTCTGGACCAGCTGGACTGGCTGTGAGCCTTCCCAGAACCATGAGTTTCCCAAGCTGCAGCAGCTAGCACCCCTCCCAGATAGGCTGCTTCCTAGAGGGTAAAGGAAAGAGACTTTACCTGCAGCATGGGATGAGTCCAACCAAATGGAATTGTGGTATTAATTAACAAATTCTGACACTAAAAATAGACCCCTAGCTCAGGTGAACCTGGTCAAAGCAGATGTCAATCATTGGGCTGACAGAAAAAGAAAAAAAAGAAAAGAAACAGAGGTTTTTGTGGCTGTGTTTCTATAAAGGTTTGATTGCCTTTGGATACAGTGGCAGGACTTCTCGGGCTGTAGCTGCCCCAGGCATAGGCAGAGATAAGCTCGTTTGAGGGCTTGTCTGGAGATTGTGCCTTCCCCAGGGGAGGGGTGAAGCCCAACTCAGGTGAAATCCATCCCTCGAGGAATTCATACATCAGAGCTTGGTAATTTGGAGCCATTGAAGCCAGCCTACAACCTCTCCTCTGTCTCCACCATGCCCATAGCAGGGAGAGTCTGACAAAGTTAAAGGTACTGCATCATCTTATGCTGGTGGGACCTGCAGGCAAACAAGTGCCACATACTGGGCAGGATAAGAAAAACAAGTGCCACATACTGGGCAGGATAAGAAAAACAGAGCCCAGAGTCTTCACAGGAAAGTCTTTCAACGTGCTGGGTCTCACCCTCAGGGAAAACTGATACAGGTGACTCTTTCCCCCTGATAGGAGGCCAGTTTGGTCAGGGAAAATCCAGCTGGGGTCTATAATACCTATGGAGACACTCCTAAGGGTGGGGTGAAAAGGCACCATACAAGCAGGGCAAGAAACAAGAAAACAAGAACTGAAAAATTTGGATCTGTTAAACAAAACCTAAGCTAGGGGTCCAGAAAAAGATGAAATGAATGTCAAAGAACAGATAGACAACAAATTCAACCAGCAAGAAAACCCTAGGTAAAAGAAATGAAAGCAACCTCCAGAATAAACTAATTAAGGCAATTAAATGTGTAGACACTAGCAAAAAATAACAAATCATACCAGGAAAATTGAAGATATGGCCCAGTCAAAGGAACAAACCAACAATTCAAAAGAGATACAGGAGTTGAAAGAATTAATTCAGAATATATGAACAGACATGGGAAACCTCATCAAAAACCAAATCAATGAATTAAGGGAGGATATAAAGAAGGCAAGGAATGAACAAAAAGAAGAAATTGAAAGTCTGAAAAAACAAATCACAGAACTTATGGGAATGAAAGGCACAGTAGAAGGGATGAAAAAACAATGGAAATCTATAATGGTAGATTTCGAGAGGCAGAAGATAGGATTAGTGAACTGGAGGATGGCACATCTGAAATCTGACAAGAAGCAGAAACTATAGGGGAAAATTGAAAAATATGAGCAGGGACTCAGGGAATTGAATGACAAAATGAAGCACATGAATATACGTGTTGTGAATGTCGCAGAAGGAGAAGAGAAGGGAAAAGGAGGAGAAAAACTAATGGAGGAAATTATCACTGAAAATTTCCCAACTCTTATGAAAGACTTAAAATTACAGATCCAAGAAATGCAGTGTACCCCCAAAGAGAATAGATCCAAATAGACATACTCCAAGGCACTTACTAATCAGTGTCAGAGGTCAAAGAGAAAGAGAGAATCTTGAAAGCAGCAAGAGAAAAGCAATCAATCACATACAAAGGGAACCCAATAAGACTATGCATAGATTTCTCAGCAGAAACCATGGAGGCGAGAAGAAAGTGGGATGATATATTTAAATTACTAAAAGAGAAAAACTGCCAACCAAGAATTCTACATCCAGCAAAATTGTCCTTCAAAAATGAGGGAGAAATTAAAACATATTCAGACAAAAAATCACTGAGAGAATTTGTGAACAAGAGACCAGCTCTGCAAGAAATACTAAAGGGAGCACTAGAGACAGATATGAAAAGACAGAAGAGAGAGGTATGGAGAAGAGTGTAGAAAGGAAGACTATGAGTAAAGGTTAAAAGAAGGAAAATTAGATATGACATATAAAATCCAAAAGGCAAAATGGTAGAAGAAAGTACTACCTGTACAGTAATAACACTAAATGTTAATGGATTAAACTCCCCAATCAAAAGACATAGCCTGGCAGAATGGATTAAAAAACAGGACCCATCTATACGCTCTCTCTACTCAAAGGACATTAGGGCAGGACACAAACAGACATTTGCACACCAATATAGCAACATTATTTAAAATTACCAGGAGATGGAAACAGCCAAAATGTCCATCAACAGACGGTGGCTAAACAAACTGTGACATATACATACAATGGAATATCATGCAGCTGTAAGACAGAATAAAGTTATGAAGTATGTAACAACATGGATGGACCTTAAGGACATTATGCTGAGTGAGATTAGCCAAAAACAAAAGGACAAATACTGTGTGGTCTCACTGATATGAGCTGACATTACTGAATAAACTTGAAACATTCCGTTGGTAACAGAGACCATCAGGAGGTAGAAATAGGGTAAGATATTGGGTAATTGGAGCTGAAGGGATACAGATTGTGCAACATGACCAGATGTAAAAACTCAGAAACGGACAGCACAATACTACCTAAGTGTAATACAATTATGTTAAAGCACTGAATGAAGCTGAATGTGAGAATGAT
>PVIY010018580.1:0-47321 GCA_004026745.1 Myrmecophaga tridactyla
TTTTTTTGTTGGCCTTGGTGTTTGTTTGCCTTTTTATACGTGTGTGTGGGACTGTGTGCTGCAAGGTCTAGGACTTGAACCTGGGACTTGAACAGAAGGCAAGCATTCTACCACTGAACCACCTACGCACCCCTAATGTTTGCTTGTCTTATAATAAAAGATACATTTTGTTTAAAATGTTAAAAAAAAAAAAATACCTATGGGGACCCAAATCAATAGGCCAAGCCCTTGATCTTGAGGCTTGCTCTTGTGAAGCTTATGTATAGTGGAGAATCTTCGACTACCTATAGGTATGCCTAAGAGTTATTTCTGGAGGGCCTCTTTTCATGCTCAGATTCGGCCTTACTCTCTCTAAGCCCAACTCTGCAAGTGAAATCATCAACCTCCCCCGCTACGTGGGACATGACATTCAGGGGTGAAAATCTCCCCGGCAATGTGGAAGATGACTCCCAGGGATGAATCCAGTCCTGGCACTGTGGGATCAACAATTCCATCTTAGCCAAAAAGGGGGGAAAGATGCAACTAATAAAGTATTAGCAGCAGAGAGAATTCAAATAGAGTCAAGAGGCTACTCTGGAGGTTGCTCTTATGCAAGCTTCAGGTAGACCTTGATACCTATTATAATCTACCAACCCCCAGTCAGGACCATTCCAGCCAATCCTAAAGAACAGCTAGGGTGTTATATAAGATTTTACAAAAGTTCCATGTTCTAGGGTAAGTCTCCAAAACGTACAACCTCCAGATGGGTCTCTGGATCAGATAAGTCCTGAAATGCAGAGGGGCCAGCCCTTCCAGAACAATAATTAGTTCCATTCCCCTATCCCATGTTATCGACAGCCCCTTCTAACATGAAAAAGTTTGACTAGGCATAGCCCAAATACCCTAAAGAGTGGGATAGAAAGATTAAAGGTGAAGGTGGAGTTATATAGAGAAGGTCAAGTTTAACAAATGAGTATGAATGCCGAATCATCATACTGATATTTCTTTTAGCATCCAGTACCTTAGAGCAGCTAGAAATAAATACCTAAAATTTTGGAATTATAACCCATACCAAACTCTGAAATTTGTTCTACAACTAATTGTTGCAATGTACTTTGAAATTTATTGCTTTTATGTATATACGTTATTTAAAAAGAAGGAGTATAACAGAGAAGATAGGATTTAGCAAGTGGATATGACTGCTGAATCATTATGTTAATATTTCTGTCGGTGTCAAGTGTCTGGAGCAGCTAGAAGAAAAAACAAAAAATCATGGAACTGCCACAAAGGATAGGTCAAGCCTACTTAAAATTTAGGCCTAAGAGTCACCCCCAAGAGAGCCTTTTTTGTTGCTCAGATGTGGCCTCTCTCTCCAGCCAAAACAACAAGCAAACTTACCACCTTCCCCCTGTCTATGTGGGACATGATTCCCTGGGGTGTGGACCTTCCTGGCAACGTGGGACAGAGATCCTGGAATGAGCTGAGACTCAGCATCAAGGGATTGAGAAAAACCCTAGAATGAGCTGGAACTCAGCATCAGGGGATTGAGAAAACCTTCTCGACCAAGGGGGGGAGGAGTGAAATGAGACAAAGTGTCAATGGCTAAGAGATTCCAAACAGAGTAGAGGGGTTATCCTGGAGGTTATTCTTATGCACTGAGTAGATGTCACCTTGTTATTCAAGATGTAATGGAGAGGCTGGAGGGAACTGCCTGAAAATGTAGAGCTGTGTTCCAGTAGCCATGTTTCTTGATGATGATTGAATAATGATATAGCTTTCACAGTGTGACTGCGTGATTGTGAAAACCTTGTGTCTGATGCTCCTTTTTCTACCTTGTCAACAGACGAGTAGAACATATGGAATAAAAATAAATAATAGGGGGAACAAATGTTAAAATAAATTTAGTTTGAACTGCCAGTGATCAATGAAAGTGAGAGGTAAGGGGTATGGTATGTATAATCTTTTTTTTTTCTGTTTTCGTTTTATTTCTTTCTCTGTTGTCTTTTTATTTCTTTTTCTGAATTGATGCAAATGTTCTAAGAAATGATGAATATGCAACTATGTGATGATACTGTGAATTACTGATTATATATGTAGAACAGAATGATCAATGTTAATGTTTTTGTTTGTTGTTGATTTTTTAATTAATAAATAAATTCTTTTTTAAATTGTGGGACTGTAACCCATACCAAACTTTAAAATCTATTCTATAACTGCTTGTTAAAATGTACTTAGAAATTCATTGCTTTTTTTAAAATATACATTTCACAATTAAAAAAAAACATTAAAAATGGGAAACTACACATATCAATCTCCTTTCTTGTCTATCTGCATGGGTTATATAATTAAATAATTAAGATAAAAATAAACATTAGTTTCATGCTGCTTTAACACTCGGTTGTTCATTGTCTGTGGATGCCTTCTCACTTTAAGGATGCAGTAAGAGGGACTGTGCGAGCCACAAAGCCTAAAATGTTTACTATCAGGAGCCTTCAGAAAGTTTGCTGAACCTCAATCTAGATAGCTAGATGCCAGATATAAGGAATGTCACAAAGGTCATCTAAATTGGGCTCCTGTGTCAGAGATTTACTCCCCCAAATTTGTTCATTCATTCAACAAATATTTCTTCCTGGGCAGCTGTGGAAACTTCCTTTGAGGAGCCTCCACAGGTGGTGTAGAGAGAGTCTGAGTATGATGGTGCTATAACAGAGGGAAGAGGTTTCAGAAACCGTGGTTGCCAATGGATTCAGAAGCAGTGTAAAGAGACTTGGTGAATGTACCCCATCTGCACGGATAACTCTCTTCTCTCCCATCCATCTGATTCTGCCTTTATCAGGTGCAAGAGGGATGACTTCTGGGATGTTTTTCAATTCCACTCTACACTGTAGCCCAAAACAAATGCAACACATTTTAAAGAGAAGAAAAAACAAACCACAGTGAAACTAGAAGATAGAAAAAATGTATTTATCAAACTTCTAGATGAGGGAGGAATTTCTGAATTTAGAAGCAACTGAAGATATAAAAAGGGAAAGTGAAATGAATGTGAATGGGGAAAGAGATTTGTATAGAATGACAGTAACAAAAATACCCAACATCAAAGGAACTGACAACATGCTACTTGCAGCAAAAGAGTGGTTCCTCTTTTTAATGGATAGCATGAATTCAAGGAGACTCTTTTTACTTTACTGAATTTTGTTCTGTATATATTTCGAATTGCTTAAGTTGGATTTTAAGTTTGGGGCCAGGGGAGAGGTCTGGGAAACCCGGGCCATAATGCATCGGAAAAGATAGTTTGTTCCTCATAAATTCCAGAGCTTGGTGTGGGGTGGGGGTAGGTCATGAGGGATTGACAGGAAACATGATGGGCTTGGGGGGGTCACCCAGCAGATAGGAAGCACATGGACAGCATAGGAAACTCTTGAGCTTCTGCCTTTATTGTGGTCCAGGGTGGAGGTTAGTAGGTTTCCCACATGAGTCAAGTATTAGTTAGTTTAAAGTAAATGCATGCTCAATGGGAAAGGCACTGGTGGTCTGAGGGCGGTGGGGATGGTGAGCTTATCATTTGGAATCAGTTGTGGGTTTCGGGTGAGGGATGTGGGTGGTGGCCATGGGTGCAGATTTAGGCTCTGGGGAGTCTAGACCCCAGGGATGGAAAGCTGGGCCAAAAGTCAGTGTGAAGCAAGTAGCTTAGCCAAAGTGAGATAGAAGCCCACAAATAAATTTGGAGAGTTATGACTATCTATCTATCTAGGTAAGTTGTAGGTTTATATGAAAATCATGCAGAAGTACAGAGTTCCCATATACCACCCCACAACACACATAGTTTTCCCTATTATTAACACTGTGCTTTAGTGGGGTACCTCTGTTACAATTGATGAAACAATATTATTACTATATGATTAGTCATAGTCCATAGTTCACATTAGGGTTCACGGTTCATGTTGTACAAATCTGTGGACTTTTAAATTTTTTATTCAGGTAATATATATACAACACAGCATTTCCCATCTGAGCCATTTTCAAATACAAAATTCAGTGGTGCTCAAAATGGGAGACAATATTTGGAAACAACATATCAGATAAAGGTCTAGTATCCAGAATTTGTAAAGAGATTGTTCAACTCAACAACAAAAAGACAGCCAACCCAATTACAAAATGGGCAAAAGACTTGAACACACACTTCTCAGAAGAGGAAATACAAATGGCCAAAAGGCACATGAAGAGATGCTCAACTTCCCTGGCCATTAGAGAAATGCAAATCAAAACAACAATGAGATATCATCTCACACCCACTAGAATAGCCATTATCAATAAAACAGAAAATGACAAGTGCTGGAGAGGATGTGGAGAAAGAGGCACACTTATCTACTGTTGGTGGGAATGTCAAATGGTACAACCGCTGTGGAAGGCAGTTTGGCAGTTCCTCAAAAAGCTAAATATAGAATTGCCATATGACCCAGCAATACCATTGCTAGGTATCAACTCAGAGAACATGAGGGCAAAGACACAAACAGACATTTGCACACCAATGTTTATAGCAGCATTATTTACAATTGCGAAGAGATGGAAACAGCCAAAATGTCCATCAACAGATGAGTGCTAAACAAATTGCAGTATATACATATGATGGAATATTATGCAGCTGTAAGACAGAATAAATTTATGAAGTATGTAACAACATGGATGGACCTTAAGGACATTACGCTGAGTGAGATTAGCCAGAAACAAAAGGACAAATACTGAATGGTGTCAATGATATGAACTGACATTAGTGAATAAACTTGGAGAATTTCGCTGGTAACAAAGACCATCAGGAGATAGAAATAGGGTAAGATATTGGATAATTGGAGCCGAAGGGATACAGATTGTGCAACAGGACTGAATGTAAAAAACTCAGAAATGGACAGCACAATACTACCTAACTGTAATACAATTATGTTAAAATACTGAATGAAGCTGTATGTGAGAATGATAGAGTGAGGAGGGCTAGGGGCACAAATGAAATCAGAAAGAAAGATAGACGATAAAGATTGAGATGATATAATCTACGAATGCCTAGAGTGTATAATGATAGTGACTAAATGTACAAATTTTAAAAATGTTATTGCATGAGGAAGAACAAAGGAATGTCATTATGGCAGGGTGCTGAAAATAGATGGTAATTAATATTTTAAAATGTCACCTTATGTGTAAGACTAAAGCAAAAAATGTTTATTTGGTACAAAATTTATATCTTGACTAGTGGATTTCCTAATATAACTTATGTAGACAGCTTAATTGAACACCATAAGTACATCGAACCTTGAGTAGGACACGAGATTTTGTTGGTTTGTCCAGAGAGATGCCCCAATAAATCCCAGAGTGATTTGAACAGTGAATAAAAAAGGATTTGCAAAGTCCCCTTCGGGGAATGATGAGAACGGGGGAAAATTCAACCTCCCCAAGTTGAATTCTTGATATTCTCACAAGCAGTGTGGACAACCAAAGCTATAGGCTGAGCCCCCAGTCTTGGGGTTTGTTCATAGAAACTTAACCCCACAAAGGATACATCAAGCCTACTTAAAATTAGGCCTAAAAGTCATCCCCAAGAGAACCTCTTTTCTTGCCCAGATGTGGCCTCTCTCTCCAGCCAATACAACAGGCAAACTCACCACCCTCCCCCGTCTATGTTGGTCATGACTCCCAGGGGTGTGGAACTTCCTGGCAATGTGGAACAGAAATCCTAGAGTGAGCTGAGACTCAGCATCAAGGGACTGAGAAAAAAACCTAGAATGAGCTGAGACTCAGCATCAAGGGATTGAGAAAACCTTCTCAACCAAAAAGGGGAAGAGTGAAATGAGACAAAGTGTCAAAGGCTGAGAGATTCCAAAGAGTGGAGAGGTTATCCTGGAGGTTATTCTTACGCATGAAGTAAATATCACCCTGTTATTCAAGATGTAACGGAGAGGCTGGAAAGAACTGCCTGAAACGTAGAGCTGTGTTCCAGCAGCCATGTTTCTTGAAGATGATTGTATAATGATAGAGCTTTCACAATGGGACTGTGTGATTGTGAAAACCTTGTGTCTGATGCTACTATTATCTACCTTGTCAACAGATGAGTAGAACATATGGAATAAAAATAAATATAGGGGGAACAAATGTTAAAATAAATTTAGTTTGAAATGCTAGTGATCAATGTAAGGGAGGGGTAAGGGGTATGGTATGTATAAATTTTTTTTCTGTTCTCGTTTTATTTCTTTTTCTGAATAGATGCAAATGTTCCAAGAAATGATCATGATGATGAATATGCAACTAAGTGATGATATTGTGAATTACCGATTACATATGTAGAATGGAATGATCAAAATAGGAATGTTTGTATTTGCTTTGTGTTTTTTGGTATTTAAAAGAACAAAATTTAAAAAGTAAAAAGTAAAAACAAAAACAAACAAAAAATTCAGTGGTGCTAATTGCATCTGCAATATTGGGCTCCTATCACCACCATTATTAAAACTTTTCTATCAGTCCACATGGAAATGCTGTACCAGTAAGCATTAACTCCCCATTCCCTGACCACCACCCTGGCCCCTGGTAACCTGTCTCCTGGTTTCTGACTCTATGAATTTGCATATTCTAATTTTTTCATATAAATGAGATCATATAATATTTATTCTTTTGTGTCTATAGCCTTATTTCTCTCACATGATGTCTACGAGGTTCAGCCATGTTGTCACCTGTATCGTACCTTCATTCCTTCCTCTGGCTGAATAATTTTCCACTGGATAGACAGACCACTGTCATGGTCAGGTCCATGTGCCAACTTGGCCAGGTGGTGGTACCTGTTTGTCTGGTTGGGCAAGTGCTGGCCTGCCTATTGCTATGAGGACATTTCATAGAATTAAATCACGATCATGTCGGCTACATGAATAGCTGATTCCGTTTGTGATCAACCAAGGGGAGTGTCTTCTGCAATGAGTGATGCTTAATCTAATCACTGGAAGCCTTTTAAGGAGGATTCAGAAGAGACAGGATCTCTTCCTGCTTCAGCCGGCGAGCCTCTCCTGTGGAGTTCATCCAGACCTTCCATCGGAATCATGAGCTTCACAGCCTGCCCTGCGGATTGTGGACTCTACATTCCCACGATTACGTGAAATACTTTAATCAATTTTATATTTATGAATATTTCCTGTTGATTCTGTTTCTCTAGAGAGCCCTAACTAATACAGACCACATTTTGTTTCTTAATTCCTCTGTTGATGGACACTTGGGTTGCTTTCATCTTTTGGCAATTGTGAATAATGCCATTGTGCTGGTTTGAAATGATGTATGTACCCTAGAAAATCCATGTTTTAATCTTAATCCCATTTTGTAAGGGCATCCATTTCTTCTAATCCCTATTCAGTATTGTGTGTTTGAACCTGTAATTAGATCATCCCCCTGGAGATGTGATTTAATCAAGAGCGGTTGTTAGACTGGGTTAGGTGGTGACATGTCTCCACCCATTTGGGTGGGTCTTGATTAGTTTATGGAATCCTATAAAAGAGGAAACATTTTGGAGCAGACAATTATGCAGCCACGAGAAGCAGAGTTCACCTTTGGAGATGAAGAAGGAAAACGCCTCCTGGGGAGCTTTATGAAACAGGAAGCCAGGAGAGAAAGCTAGCAGATGACATCGTATTTGCCATGTGCCCTTCCAGCCAAGAGAGAAACGCTGACTGTGTTTGCCACGTGCCTTCTCATTTGAGAGAGAAATCCTGAATTTCATCGGCCTTCTTGAACCAAGGTATTTTCCTCTGGATGCCTGTGATTGGACATTTCTATAGACTTGTTTTAATTGGGACATTTTCTTGGCCTTAGAACTGTAAACTAGCAACTCATTAAATTCCCCTTTTAAAAAGTCATCCTGTTTCTGGTATATTGCATTCCAGCAGCTAGCAAACTAGAACAGCCATGATCATTGGTTGTAATGACTTTCGTTTTAATCACAAAGGCATTATCTGGCTATTATAAAAGTTCAGATAGACAAAATAAAAACAAAGTGGGATGGAAAAAAAAGTTTTTTCTCTTGACCAGTTCTACCCTCAAGGTAAGCAATGTTGTATCTTGGTGCATATTCTTCCAGAGCTGCTTACATTCTTATCCAGACATACCCATGTACACACACGTCCACAGACACATACTCCTTCATGCCAAACATATTACTCTGCAATTTCCATTGTTTGCATAGCATAGATCTTCGACTTTCCTCTTAGCCAGTACATACAGATCTAACTGGTTCTTATGAGGAGTTGCTTAATAATCCATTGTTAGTGTACACACCCCACCCCACCCCCAGTTTATTCCTCCAAATAGTGGATTGTCCCATTTTAGACATACAGAGACTGATGATCAGGAAAGGAAAGGCAAGACCTAAAGCAAAGAATGTTTCATTGTTCAAGAATCTCCTGTCTTTATTTGACTGTACCTCTACCCTGACATGAGCTCAGACTTAGCAAAATAATCCCAAATCTCAAACTAGGTATAATTTTTATATTATTACATAAAGCTTTCATTTTATTCAAGTAGGACATCAGGGTCAGACAGCTCAGATTTGAATTTCAGCTGCCCTATTACCATTCGAGGGATCTGAAACAATTTCTTAAATTCTCTATGCCTCAGTTTCCTCATCCATAAAATGGTGGCAATAATAGTTCTTTACCTATCTCATAGGGTTGTGGGAGGGAGTGCAATTCATTATAGTTAAGTGTACATCATTTGGCATTCATGTTGTCATTGCATGGACATTTCTTAAGAAAATACTTTTCTAACTAACAGTTTTCCTTGGGCATTTGGAGCCAATCATTTGTTCTTTCCCAAAGTTTTGTATGAGATTAAAAAAAAAAAAACACATGCAAAGCCTCATAGAACCTAGCTATTCCTCCTGGAATACATATTATTTTATTAAATCCTAAGTTTCCTTGCGTTTTAAAGAGTTATTAAAAAAAAAAAAAGCCTCAGAGGCCTTTGAAATTCCTCTGCGCTGGGTACCCAGAAGATAAAAACCCCCAACCCAAGACCCGAGCAGTCCAGCATCAGAGCAGGCAACCTCCCCTAGCCCCCAGCTAAGAGAAGATCCGCAGCCTCGGTGGGCTCGGGTGGGCAAGCCTGGGAACACTGAAGGCAGGGGCTGAAATACCCCGAGTCTCTCACATGCACTCTTTACACGGAGTAGTTTCCTGACCCGAGTGGGTGGGGGTGTGCAGACCTGTTGAGGGGGGTCCTGGCTCAGCCCTACCCTTCAGGTGGGAATGATCAAGTGGCCTTCCCATTCCCACCGCCCGCAGGGTGGTCCCGAGGCTGCGTGAGGGGTGGGGTGACCGTGTGGAGTGAGGCCCGCCCCGCGCCCACACTGAAGAGACAGACGGCCACTCAGAACGACAGACCCAGGCCCCGGGAGGGTTTTTTTTTTTGCTGGAGGGAGGCCCAGAGGACGCAGGCAGAAGAAGGCAGGGAAGGCAGGGGAGACCTCTATGGAGACATCTGACGAGTGAACAGGGCTGCACACTAAAGAGTTTGAAGTGCGACTTGGGAAAGGCTTGTGGGCTAAAAAAGCAGGACATGTTCAGGCGGGGAGGAGCGAGGTGTGGCTAAGAGGGCGAGCGGGTCGGATCCACGGGGTCCTTGGGTTTTACCCAGAGAACCAGGCAAGTCGCCCCCATCCCAGGGATAACCTGAGGACCTCCCGCTCCCTTCACTTCCCTCACAGGTACTCCAGCGCCACCGCCCGACACCCTAAAATGCGTAGGAACCCCACCCCTAGGTGACATCATGCACTCCAGGCGGCACACGCGCAGAAGCCTTCTCCCGGACTCCGCCAAGGGCGGGCTACGCCTCCGCCCGGTCCCGCCCCTCGATGTAGAAACCACTGTTCATCTCGCGTTGCCAGCGGCAACGTAGGCGGCTGGTTGCTAAGATACCTGGTATTGCGGTTCTCCCCGCCCCTTGCTAGGCTCCGGCCAACCCAAGCTCGTCCATTCAACCAATGGCAAATGGGCAGTGGGCGGGACTTGATTTACTCGGACCAAAGAAACGCGGGCTACATCCGGCGTAGCGCAGCCAATGAGCGCGGGGCGGCCCCTGTAAATTGGCCCGAGCGCCCCCTCGCTCGCCGTTCCTCCGCCCCTGGCCCTGCCCCACCACAGCACGGTGCTGGTTGCGGTCTGACCCGAACGGAACGGAGCCAAGATGGCGGCGGCCGACGGCGATGACTCGCTCTACCCCATCGCGGTGCTCATAGATGAGCTCCGCAATGAGGATGTGCAAGTAAGTAGGCTGCAGGGGCTCGAGGAAGACGGCAAGGGAGACATGGAGGTCCTTGGAGGCCCTCGCGGAGGAGCTCGGCTTTCGCCGGGAGTGGCGGCCGGGCTGGCGTCCAATCAGCGTCCAGCTCTCATCCCCTGGGTCCCCGGACCCGATGAGACGGCGCTACGGATTGGGAGTCGGCGCAGCGCGGGGTGGGAGCATGGGCGCGCCTGGAGGGTCCTGGGCCTGCCGAACGCGCGCGGCCGCCCGGGGTCTGGGAGGCCGGGGTGGGAGCGCGGGGTGAGGGTGGATAGGGCCCCGTGATTGGCGGAGGTCCTGGAGTGGTCCCTTGACTGGGCGGGGAGCGGGCGCGGCCGTGTTGGCCGGGACTTGGGTGTGATTTCTCCTTCTTGGGTTTCCGCGGGGCCGCGGCGTGAGCCCCCAGAATGGGCTGCCTTCGCCATTCCTGCCCTCCTCTCTCGTTTTGGTGTACACCCTTAAAGAGGAGGAGGGCGCAGAAACACTCCCTCCCGCCGGGGGAAAGCCAGCAGTGTAGCAACCCGCCCCTTTTCCCCTCCACCCTCTCCCCCCACTTTCCTCAGCCGGCTCACGATTTTCTCCTGAGTGGGTTTTTGGGGGAGTGTTATATATAGGGGGGCTTTGAGCCGGCTTAGGGCTTCCTGATAGACCTGGGGGGCCGGTCCCAGCTCCACCTCCCACCCACTGCGTGACTTTGGGCGAGTTACTTCACCGCTCTGAGCCTCTTTTCCAGACAATGTGGGTTGATAATAGTCCTGGCCTCACTGGGTGATTGTGAGGACTGATTGCGTTAATAATACTAGTAAAACAGACGGCTTCTGGGCGATTGTAAGGGCCCAGCAAATATTGACTGTAATTATTGTGAACAGTGCGTGAAGCCTCCCATCCTCCATCTCGTCCTCAGTTTCTCACTTATAAAATCGAGGGGGATGCATTGGGAAATGTGCCAAGGCCGGGCAGGGCTCGGAGGTTCTGGGTGCCTCGCTCTCATTCTGGAGTCAGACAGGCTCCCCTTTGTCAAGTGAAAAATGGCACTTGACGGTGTTAAACAGGCAAGGATGACTATCCAGTGGCTGTTGCAGCAAAGGGAGAGTGTTAAATTCAACTCTGCGGAAAAAAGGAAAGCCGAGTTTTGAAGGACTGGAGGTGGGTTGGAGGAAAAGCCTAGGAAGATTGCAAGGTGCTTGATCATTGGAATGGGGGCAGGGATTTGCTGAGGTTGCAGTTAGGCGTGGTTGGTTCCGTCAAAGTGAGCAGGGATTTACTGGTTGTCTTCTGGACCACCTGGTTCGGAATGTTTTCTTTTGTTGTAAGGGCCAGGAGAAAGGAGGAGGGAGCTAAGGAACCTCCCAATTAGGAGCTTCTCAGGTGCCTGGGTAGCCAGGTGAGGGGAGAGGAAGCTTGGGGATGAAGTTGCTGTTTACAATTGTTGGGGCCTGAAGTTGTCCTTTTTCCATTTGTCTTGTCGGCGGTCCGGTGCTCCCCACCCCTCACCCCCTTGCAGTTGGAGTTGTTTTTGTTTGCAGTCCCAGAGCTGCAAGATTAGTCAGGACCCAGGAGGGAGTGGGGAGGCATGCAAGGAGTAAGCTGACTGCATGGTCAGTTTGTACTCCTCTCTCTTCAACTTCTTGCTGATTGATATGGACAAGTTAGGTGAGTCTCGGTTTCTTCTTCTGACAAATGGGGATAAATGTCTCATCGGCCAGGCAGTTGTGTGAATTCACATGTTCAGTAAACATCTGCCGAGCCTCAGGTATGGTGCTGGGGCAATAGCAGTGACACTGGTTGCTCTTCAGGAGACAGGTGTGAAGCATGTCGACAGCTAAATATATTCACACATATGAGACTTGGTGGGCAGGAAACAAACACGATGTGATATTGGGCCTGCAAATAGCTGGAGCCTCAGCTGTGCACTTTGGCACAGGTGTTTAGCAGAGGCTGAGAAGGACGTTTCCTGGCTTTGTGGTGCTTACCAGACTAGGGATGGGAGATAAACAGTAAGCAAAATAAGTAAATTGAATAGTATGTGAGACAGGCATAAATACTATGAGGAAAAATAAGGAAGAGAAATGCGGAGTACAATTTTGAAAAGAGTGGTTAGGGGAGCCCGTGCTGAGAAGGTAATATTTGAACAAAGATACCAAATTTGTTGGTACAAATTGCAAGAAATGTAATGGCTTAAAACAACAGAAATTTGTTATCTTACAGTACTGTAGGTCCGAAGTTCTGACATGTGACTTGACTAGGTAAAATCAAGGTGTCAGCAGGGGTATCTTCATTTCTGGACACTCTAGAGGTGAACCATTTCCTTGCCTTTTCCATCTTCAAGAGGCTTTCCCCATCTAGTACTTTCCTCCATCTTCAGGGCCAGTGACGGTCCTTCTTCCTGATTATTCTTTCATAGTCTCCGTTCCCTCTCTCACAGTCCGGAGAGATTCTCTGAGTTTTAAGGATCCATGTTATTATATTGGGTCTGCCCAGGTGTTCTCAAGGTCCTTACCCCGATCACATCTGCAGGCTCCCTTTTGCTTCATGAAGCAGCATAATACTCGGTGGTTGCAGGGATTGGGTAGTGGACATCCTGGTGGGGCTTTATTTTGCCCCCCACAGTCACTGCATTGGAAGGGGGATATTGAGGGGCAAAGTGGTAAAGAGGGTATGGTGAGAGTGTGCTTTTTTTTTTAACTTCGTCAATTAATTTAGGGTTTTTTTTTTTTGTTGAATCCTTGCAGTTTTAAATGTTACTGCATTGAGGTCAGTGAAGGTGAACTTGTTCCACAGGTATTTATATTTGTGGAGTACTGGGTATTGGGCTGCCTGATGAGGCTACAGCTGTGAACAGACCACACGTGGTGGGCAGTGCTCACTTTCTTGGGAAGGCAGAGGAACACACAGGCACACAGGGTAGAAGAGGGTCTGTCTCCTCTTCACAGGGAGAGAAAGGAACCAAGAAAGGGAGGGAGGGAATGGGGAGCATCAGGGTCAGGGAGTGGCTTACAGTGTTGGGTAGAATGGGCCAGGAAAGGCCTTACTGAAAAGATGACATCTGGGCAGAGCAGTGGGGTGAGGGATCAGGTCCCTTGTGCTCCAGGCAGAGGAATCCAGGGCAGAGATCCTGAAGCTGGAATGTGCGCCTGTGTGGTCTGGGAAGAGCAGGATGGCCTGGGTGGCCAGAGCCAGGAAATGAGCCATTGATGTCAGGAGACCAAGGCAAAGAAGCATCGGAGGGTCAGGTCCTGGAAGGGTCTTGGGAGTCTCCATCAGTGAAATCTAGGATTGGCAGACAGCCACGGAGAACCCTAGGTCTGCTTCTGTAAATAAACCATTCATTTACTTGTTGAATCTGCAGCTTTTGTGTTTCATCAAGGTAGAGTTGATTAGTTTCAACAGAGATGGACTGGCCCTAAAAATCTAGAATATTTACTGTCTGATCCTTTACAGAAAAAGTTCCCAACCTCTGATTTAAACCATCTCTATGTCAAATCCCTCCTTCCCCCACCGTCATGTCTCTGCAGAGCTTTCTAGAGCTGTAATGTCCAGCACAGAAGCCACTCGGGCTTGGCCACCTTGAGCACTTGAAGTGTGACTGTTCTCAGTTCAGATATGCTGAAAGTACAAAATCCATACCAGATTTCAAAGACTTGGCACAATGGAAAGAATGTAAAATAGCTCAGAACGTTTTATATTGTTTATGTATCAAAATGATAATTTTTTATATAATGGATTAAATCAAACATTAAAATTAATTTCACACTTTTAACACTACTAAAAATTTTAAATTGCATATGTGGCTCCTGTCTGGCCCCCTGATGCTTCTTTGCTTTAGTCTTCTGACATCAACAGCTCATTTCCTGGCTCTGGCCACCCAGGGCATCCTGCTCTTCCCAGACGTGGGAACATGGTGACATCTGTTAGCTTTCTCTCCAGGCTTCTTGTTTTGTGAAGCTCCCCCAGGGGCTTTTTCCTTCTTCATCTCCAAAGGTCTCTGGCTGTGTGGGCTGTTGTGGCTCTGAAGTTTTTTCCAAAATGGTTCCCTCTTAAAGGGCTCCAGTGAGCAACCCCACCTTGAATGGGTGGAGGCATGTCTCCTTGGAAATCATCCAATCAAAAGTTACCATCCACGGTTGGGTGGGTCACATCTCCATGGGAACAGTAAAAAAGCTCCCAGCCAGCAATATTGAATAAGGATTAAAGGACATGGCTTTTCTGGGATCTTCAACAGATTCAAACCAGCACGGTCTGTCACGAGTACTTGAGGCATTTTCTAAACCATTATTTAAGTGGGTTCTCTGAAGCAGTGAGTCCCAGCTGACAGTGGTTGTCCCCAGCCTGACTTTGGGCAGTGTTGGGATGTGTTGCTGAGTGCCAGGAGAGTGCAGAGCTGCCAAGCATCTCCTGTGGCAGCCCTTAAAGCAGATCATTTCAGACCCACCCTGCTCCTCTCCTGCACCTCCAGCAGCCCCGGACAGTAATGGCGTGTAGTGCAGGCCTCCAGATATTTACATTTTCTGTGTGGTCTGCTGTCTATATTATCTTTATTTTACAAAAATTAACTCAGCAAATCTTTATTGAGCACTTCACCTGCCAGGCATTGGCTTGGGTTCTTGGGGCGTAGAGTGAAGGCCAAGTCCCGCCCCTGTGGAACTCGTGTTCTGTGGAAAAGGAGATACAATAAGCAAATAGATGTGGGGCGGGGCGGGAAAGGAACTGAGATGTGTAGAGAGAGGTAGGCGTTTGAACAGAGTAAGGACAGAGCCCTGCAGAGTGGAGAGGAGCGGACCAGGGTGAGGGGATGGCGAGGACCAAAGCCCAGGGTGGGAAGTGTGCGCATACACAGGTGGGTATTGCTGACTTGCCAGGAAACCACTGTGACAGCAACAGAGGGAGTGAGGAGGGGAGTCGTGGGCAGGGGCCAGGTCTTTTTGGTCCGCAGGAAGGCCTGTGGGTTTTATTCTGAGTGTGAAGACAAGTCCTGTTACCCTTGGATCCTACTTGACATGTGCATGTCAGGGAAGGCTCCATGGGTTGAATGCCTCCAAGAAGGCAGCTTCTCTACAGGTGGGTGTAGCAGTGGGAAGGACAGATGCTTATTCACCTCTCCCCGTACCGTGCTCTGTGCCAAGACCTGCTGGGGACATGGTCTCAGTCCAGGCTGGTATGTACTGTCGTGGAACCACTGTAGTCAGTACAGGGGCGCAGAAGGGGGCATATGCTGGCACAGGGAAGCCTTTCTGGGTTGTGATGTGAACAAGTGCTGGTGAAGGTTTCTCCTTGATATTAGTAGCTACTCTATCAGTTAGGAACATTACAGGGAATCCAACCAATAGTCCTTTCACCAAATAAGGTTATTGTTTTTCCCTCATATAACAAGTTCGACAGCTCAAGGACATCGTGGAATTGGGTAACCTGTCATCCTTGTCCTCCTCCCTTGTTTCAAGGAGGAAAATCTTTCCTGGAAGCTCCTTGGTGGACTTTGTCTAGATGTACGTCACTGCTGAATTCGTTGAGATTATGCTTGGCTGTAAATGATAACTCCACATAACAGTGACTTAAATGAGCTCCAAGTTTATTTCTGACTGTGAACACAAAGGCTGGTGGCAGTGCAAGCTGCTGTGGTGCTCCATGGCCATATGCCATAGGGTCCCCGGATCTTACTACTGTGTTCTGTCGGCATGTTTTCCAGTCCCCCCCACCCCCACTTACCTCAGGGTCCAAGATGGCTGCTAAAGTCCTAGCCATTCTAGCTTTGTTCTGGACAGAAAGGAGAGGGACAAGGATGTGCCCCCCTATCCCCTAAGGACACGTCCTAGAAGTTGCACATACCACGTCCACCTGAATTTACTCTTTGAGTGCCAGTCTTAGTCACATCTAAAAGTAAAGGAGTTTGGAAAATATTTTTTTCCAGGGTATCATGTACACAGCTGAAGATCAAGGGTTATTATAGACAGTGCAGCCTAGTGCTGGAAGTTTTACCTGGGACACATCTTATGAATTATTGTATTACAGTAGTATATGTTAAACAGCACCAGCAAAACCTATGGCTCTGTAGCCAATAGAAATCATGACACATTTTAGCTGTCACCAGGCTCTTGTGGTATGGTTTATGATCATTGCTATTTCAAAATTATGGTCGTTATTAGACCTGCTGAAGGGGTCCATGGCATCAGAAGTACCCAGAAATAGGAATACTCACTTGTGACTAAGAGCCAGGTGGCTGGGGTTCAAATCTAGTCCTGCTGCCTGTGAGAACATGAGGTTACTTCACCTCACTATGTCTGCCTTTTCTTATATTTACCATCTGGGGTGATTGAGAGGATTAGCAGCCAAAGCCTGGCACAAAGTAAGTACTTGAGAAATGTTTACTATTAATACTCTTACTGAAAGAAGGGAGAGCACGCCTCAGCAGACAGCTCACTGGCTGCCACACGTGCCTGTGTCCATACCCAAACAAAATCAGACTGCTATCAGGCGGGTACAAGGCTGCCCCAGTGGTCATTCTGATAACACCCTGGAGCTAGGGTGCTCTCTGCAGGATGTCACTGGGTTCTCCCAGCAGCCTTCCAAGGGAAGGCATTATTGTCCTGGTTTTACAGATGAAAAAATTGAGGTGCAGGGTTGCCTAGGACCCCACGGTTCATAGTTGGAGCAGTTTAGTCAGTCTTGAACCCAAGCACTGTCCTGTGCTGCCTCTGGGACCTCTGGAATAAAAACCCAGGCCTCCAAGGATGTGGTGGAGGGGAGGGGGCTCTTTGCCATGAGAGAGACAATCAAATCTCCCTGGACCTGCTCCTTGGGGGTCTTTCTGAAATGGCAGTATGATGTTGGGATTAAGAGCACAGGCTCTGGGTCCCAGGCGTTGCTTGCTGCTCTTTGGCAGGTAACAGCTTCTCGGCTCATCAGTGTCCTCTTCTGTAAGGTGCAGGTTGTAATATTGATAATCTTTCCAGAGCCCAGTCATGAGACTGGTCAGGCAATTGGGACACCGCCAGGCCTGTGGGCAGCTGTTAGGAAATGCTGGCTGCTTTGCTGATGATGTTACCCCTGCCTGGCCTCATTGGCCTTGGGGTTGTTGCTCCCCTATGGTGGCCCTGGCCACAGTTCACATTTCCCCATCTCCCCTCTGAGAGGAGAACACGGAGGTCCAGCTTGGAAAGGACCAAGCAGAAGGAAATAGGCACCAGGTCAGTCTTCCCTCCAGTATTTTATGATGAAAATTTCAAGCAGAGAAAGTTGAAAGACAAGTAAGAGGGTCAGTAGACTCTGCTGCCTGTTTTGGCAAATAGAGTTTTATTGGCCTGCAGCGACGCCCACTTGTTTATGTGTCATCTCCAGCAGCGTTTTGGTGGCGGAGTTGAATAGTTGAGGCAGACTATTGCCCATGGAGCTGGAAGCACTTTCTATCTGGCACTCAAAGAGAAAGCTACAGTAAGCTCCTGTGTACTTACTGCTCAAGGTCAGTAATTGCTGGTATTTACCATCTTTGTTTTTTTTTATCTGTTTCATAGGTCTTTATATATAGTTTATTTTTTGGCTGAACCATTTTGAAAATATGTTACAGTCTTTATATGTCATTTTTGGTCCTTTCACTGCCAGGAAGGTGGCCTTGATGGTCTAAAAACCCAAGGACGATCACTTCTTGGCCTTTTGGCTAAGATCAAGTGTAGTATCTGTTCTTATCAGTTTAATATCTGATACGTCCTCTATCTGAGGACAATATATTAAATGGATTTTTGGAGCTGGGAGATGGAATAGGAGCTTGCTCCATCCACTTCACGCATTGACCTGGTATTGCAGTAGTTCCAGGAACGGTGCATCCCCTCGGGGGAATAATATATTAAAAAAATTTTTTTAAATAAATAAATAAAAATAAAAACCCAGAGACATTGTATGAAAAATTTGGTGTGTGCGTTTTTCTGAGGAGAGGCTGTCACGATGTTCCATCACTCATCACTGTCTGTGACCCCAAAGAAATTCTTAAACCACTGGACCATATCGCCTGAGTAATTTAGGGATCCAGGGAAAGTTCAGGCTGGGGGCTTCCTGCTCCTCATCTTGCTCCCTCCCCTCCAGGAAGAGGCCGCTCCCTGGGTGCTCGCTCATCAGCCTTTGTGCCCACTCCTGCGTGGCCTCACTTCATCCCAAACACAGCCCTGTGAGCCAGGCAGAGATGGCAGAACCAGAGGGGAGGGTTCTGCAGTCAGCTCCAGAATCGCTGCTGCTGGGCTTGGGCTCCAGCGCTCCCAGTGCTCTCTTCAGCCTCAGGTTGCTCAGTGATGAAAAGGGGATTATTCCCCTGCACTCCTAGGACTGAGAGGATCCTGGGAGGTCCCAGAGTAACTGCTTAGTTCAGGTCCTCAATGCGTGTTAGCCACTTATCTTAGTTTCCTGGGGCTGCTGCAAGAAATAACCACAAACCGGGTGGCTTAAAACAACAGAAGTTTATTCTCGAGGTTCTGGAAGCCAGAGGCCTGGAAAGAAGGTGTTGGTTCCTTCCGTGGGCTCTGCCTGCCCTGGCTTCTGGTGGCTCCTGTCATCCTTGGTGTCCTCGGCTGGCACGTGCTTCGCTCCAGTCCCTCCTTTGTCACATGGCCGTCCCCTACCTGGGTCTCTGTCTTAGAAGGATGCTGTCTTTGGGTTTAGAGCCCACCCTAAATTCAGGATGAGTTCACCATGAGATCCTTCACACAGTTCCATCTTCAGAGGTCCCTTTCTCAACAAAGTCACAACAACAGGTAGGGGTGCCAGGCCTTGGGCAACTCCTTTCACCCTCTCTGTTAGCCAGCAGCCTGGAGGAAGCCTCCCCTTCGGGCACTCTCAGCTGTGTGGCCCTGGGCCTCTTTCTTTCCCTTGGAAATGGGACATATAATAACTCTGACCTTGTACGGTTGTTGTGAGGATTAGATGGTAGTGCGTGTGAGTGTTTAGCCCAGAGTGAGCTTTAGATGCAGCAGCTGCTCACGTGTAGTGTGTGGTACAGCCGAGGGCGCTTGGTGACGGGGGCAGGGAAGGAGTAGGGGTGGGAGCTGCAGTTTTTAGACAGGGTGGTTGGGGGAGGCAGAGCAGAGTAGTATCAGCTCATTAGGACCCAAAGGATACCTCTGCTGCTGCTGCCACCACCACTGCCACTATTCCTGCCATTGTTACTTGATGATTTAAGGCCGCAGAGTCACTTGGGAGGCGTTGGCCAAATTTCTGGGTCGCATCTTCCTGCCTGTCTAGTAAGGTTTCCAGGGCAGCACTGACTAAGTCCCAAGCTGTCGCAGCTAACCTGTTTGCATGCAATATACCGCGAATGGGTTGGCTTTTTCAAAGGGGATTTATTAGGTTTACAGATTCACATTTCTAAAGCCATAAAAATATCCAAATTAAGGCACTAACCAGAGAATACCTTCTCAGACGAAAGGCTGCTGGCACCCGGGGTTCCTCTGTCATGTGAGAAGGCACATGGCAATGTCTGCTGGCCTTTCTCTCCTGAGTTGTCTCCCTCAGTTCCTGTGGGTCCTTCTGGCTTCTCCTGGGATGTTTTCTTTCTGCGCTCTCTCTCAGAGGACTCCAGTGAAGGATTAAGACCCACCTTGAATTAGGTGGGTCCCATCTCCATGGAAACAACCTAATCAAAATGTCCCACCCACAGTGGGTCTGTACCCGCAAGAATGGATGAGAAGAATATGACTTTTCTGGGGTACATAACGGATTCAAACCAGCACATTGCCCATGTGTGGTTTTCTCATGTTCTCCCCTCTTCTCTTTCTCTCATCAGCTTCGCCTCAACAGCATCAAAAAGCTTTCCACCATTGCCTTGGCCCTTGGTGTCGAGAGGACCCGCAGCGAGCTCCTGCCCTTCCTCACAGGTAATGAGGTGGATTTGCAGGGCCTGCTGGGGATGAGGGATTTAAGAGGTTGTGAGTGTCCATCCTGAGCTGGGTGCTGCAGGTTAAGGCAGGATTCAGAGGAGAGAAGCAGTTCTGCTCAAAGGGAAATATCTAGAATGATGGGAGCCAGTTTGGTGAAAGGGGTTTGGAAGCAGAGAGTCAGATTTGGGTTGCAGCTCCTGAAGTTAGAAGCTGATGACTTCCAATACTGACTGCAGTACTGAATTCATGTTTTTTGAATTGGCAAAAAAAAAAAGGGAAAATCATCCCATTTGTGGTGTTGCTGCAAGTGTTACTTAACAGCCATTGCTAATGTTTAACTACATGCCTAGCAAGCTGCAGGCCCTTTTTTAGGATGGGGCCTGCCCTCCATAAACACTGGCTACAATCACCGTCACTGGCTGAGTGTATTACCTCAGAAAATACTATTGCCCCGTTTTATAGAGGTGGAAACTGAAGCACAGAAAGATGAGGTGACGTAAATTCACTAGGGTTGGGCAGTTAGGTGGTTACTGAGAAGGAGGGCATATTTGTCGAGTCATTCTGGCTCCAAAGCTTGGCAGGATTGGTTAGTGACGAACAGCACGAGCTCTGGGTCCCAATGACCTGGGTTCAAATCCAGGGTCTACCAGTCACCAGCTGTGTGACCTCAGGCAAGATACTCACTTCTACCTGCCTCAGATTCTACATGTGCAAGAGCAGGTGTAGTAGGTTTAAATAAGGGCCTGCAGCCACCCGGTATGTGGTCCTCGCAGCCTGAGTGTCAACTGCTGGGCAGTTCCTGCATACCGGGGCCCACAAAGATGCGTGTGAAGCACTTAGTGCGGCATATGCCACAGCTGACCGTCGTGTCACCATCTGTCATCCTGTCATTTGTTTTACTACCTCACACTCCATCTTTCTAAACTACAGAAAGGGGAGAAGACAGACATGGAGGGAGAGAGACGTCATCCCATTGGCAGACAGGGAACTCTGGCTGACTTCAGGGCAGCACTGCAGGATTTCAAACCCGGGTCTCTCCACCTTTGTAACTATTTATTACACCCATGCCCCAGAAGTTGTCCTTGCCTCCGCATTCTAATGTGCTCAGTCTCTTCAGTTCACTTGTGGAGGCCGTGTGGTTTAGGGTCATGTGTTCAGTGTCTCATGTGCAAACGCCCTGTGCAGGAGTTACAGTCATAGGCTGTGTCACTGCAGGCAAGTCACTTTGCTCTTTAGGCCTCACTTTCACCATTTGTTGACCTTAATACTAGTTAGAATTGCAGCAGGCCTTTTGTTGCTACCCAGGGCAGGGTCAGTATGGCATTGTCCTGAATTCCCGTAGTGACTGAAAGGCAGATTCGCGATGTCCAGAGCCTGAGGTCCCCAGATGAAGGGTGTCCTCAGGTTCTTCCCAGCAGGAACCTACTTAGTGGCACCAGGCTTGACTTTCAAAGGGAAGGGTACCTCTGCGGAGGGAAACTTGATGGCATCTACATCATAAATCTGCAGGGAACCTGGGAAAAGCTTCTGTTGGTGCTTGGGTCTTGTCACCATTGAAAACCCAGCAGGTATCGTTGTCACATCCTCCAGGAACATCAGTCAGCAGCCTGTGAGCTTAGCTGCTGCCCCTGGAGCTACTCCGATTGCTGGGTGCTTCACTCCTGGGACCTTCACCGACCAGATCCAGGCAGCTTCCCCAGAGCCACATTTGCTGGTGGTGACCAATCCCAGGACTGATTATCTGCCTCTCATGGAGGCCTCTTAAGATCACATGCCAAACACTGCTCTGGGTAGCAGATTCTCCTCTGTTTTGCGTGGATGTTGCCATCCCTGCAGCCACGAAGGAGCCCACTCACGGGTTGGAGGCAGTGGGTGCTGATCCATGAATTTCTGCAAATACATGTGGAACCATGTTCCTTGAGCTCCCATAGGTCATGCCTCCTCCTACAGAGAACCTGAAAGAATTAGAAAGGAAGATCAGTCTGCCACTAGCAGACCATGACCAGGGAGGAATTTCAGGGCAAGAGCTGCTCCAGCTCCCGAACTTGTTACCATCTGTCCCGAGGTCACAGACTGGTTTGAAGATTTTCAGGGGCCCTTTGTGCGCACCTGGCTGGGATTCAGAACATTCAGCTGCAGCCCCTACTGCTCAGGCTACTGAACGGGCAGGAACTCCCACTCAGTGGTTTTAAGCTGTTGATTCTTCCACGGGCTTTCATACAGAAAACAAAAATTAGGTTGATGGAAAATAAACATCAGTTTCTGTTTTTAAAAATACTTGTAACTAAAGTCTCAGTCACCCAGTGTGTGTTACTGTTGACAGTTTTTCATGTCTGATGGTTTCCCTCGGGCCCAGTGATGATGCAGATGATGGAGCATGGGTTACAAGGGAGTGGGGTCGCTCGCAGACTGAGATTGTAACGGAGTCTGACTTTGTCCCACAGACACCATCTACGATGAGGACGAGGTCCTCTTGGCCCTGGCGGAACAGCTGGGAACCTTCACCACTCTGGTGGGAGGCCCAGAGTACGTTCACTGCCTGCTGGTAAGTCTGCAAGGCAGGAGAAGCTCACTCCCCACCCTCAAGATTACATGCATGGCCCTGCCATGGGGCCAGGAGGCCGGGGTGTGGGGGAAGGCTGGAGGTGCCCTTGGAATAGGTGGACCTTGGGTAGCAGGTTAGATGGTGGCATTTGATACAGCAATGCCGAGAAATAATTGGCACTTTCCACTCACCAGGCATCTCTGCACTTGGAGCTTCCAGTCTGAGCTGTAAGAGAGTTAGTTTGCACTGTACTGCTGTGCTTTCCTTACCTGTAAAATGGAGTCACTAAAAACCCTTTATAATCGACTTAAAAATTAGCCTTTCGTGGCTGCATGGTGAATAGCAGCATGTCAGCTGCCATTGTCACTGCTGCTGTCACCTTGGTATGTCCACCTGGGGTAGGGGCTCCCTTTTTGTCCACGAGCCACTGGAGCACAGAGGTGAAGCACATGGCCCACAGCCACACAGGTGGTGTGTGGCAGAGCTGGGGGTCCAGGCCACACCCTACTGCCCCCCAGCGTGTCCCTGCAGGTAAGGACCAGAGGCGGCTCTGAGGCTAATGGCGCTGCTGTTTGGGAGTAGATGAGGGAGGCTCTGTTTTCTTCAGGGAAGCCCTCTCGCCCTGTGGTCCTAGAGGCTACCCCAACCCTCAGTGGGCACTGCTGTGGCCAGCTGGTCTTCATTTTTCATTTTCTTCAGTGATTCTGTATTTCATGATTTCTAAAGTTACATTTTCATATTTGGTATCTCTGAAATTAGGCTGCATCTGTACTTGTAGGTCTTTTACAATTAGCTGCAGGCTTTTTTCCTTTTAGTGTATTAAATAACAGTGTGTCTCATGATTGTAGGTATCTTAGATTTAACAAAATGGCAGTTTCTCTTTCTTCCCAACAATAGTCTAAAGAAACTTGATAATTACCATTAAATGTTGGTATCTGACCTTTCATCTGTGTATAGGTATTAGTCATATGTATGTACCTGTAGAAAATGAGATAATTTCCTACATTTTATCAGAACAGGGCTCAATGTGAGACACGTGAGTCCGTGTATCAGCTTGAAAAGGTGCCTAGAAATCCACAGAAGTATAGCCCTTGGTGTTTGTCAGGCTTTCTGAGGAGAGGAGTCATAGCTCTCAGCAGCTTCTCAGAGGACTCCGGAGCACAAAACACCATTAGAAGCCTGAAGCTTCAGTTAGGGGCTGTAGGACCCACAGTGGATTGGGATTCAGACCTGTGGTGGATGGAGGTGGAGCCAGAACCAAGGGTCCTTAGGGCAGCTCTGGATTTCCCGTTGAGCACTCTCAGTGAGGAAGACCATGGCCCTCCCACACATTTTTTCCCTCCCTTAGACCATTATGTCACGAAGTCAGGGAATAGGGTGCCATAGCTCCGGCTTCTCTCCGCTCGTTCTCACGTGCTTCTCTGGGTGGAACAGGCTAGTGCATCAGTTGAACCCCAGCTGCCTTTCTCTGGCTTTTTTCTTTTTCTCATCATTTTCCTTTGCATGTCTTAGGAAGCCACCTCAGCTCTTAGAATGCTTCCTATGCCCAGTATCTACGTATATTCTCTTGGCAGGAGTTTTCCCCTTGGTTTGTTTGCTTCCAATGCCAGCAGCATGCTGCATAGCTCTGTAGACTGCTGGTTTTCCTGTGGTAACAGTTGTGGGGCTTTCCTTTTTGAATAGTGCCATTCCCTTGATGTTTAGAATATCACCTTTCTTAAAGACTCTTACTTAGGTGGCCAAAGGAACAACTTCCTGTTCTGTAGAAGACCTAGAGAACATCTAGCAGGGGAGTCTCTTTCCTTTTGTGTAGTGATTTTGGTGAATTAGTGTAAGATGGAGGTTGTGTTGAAAGGCCTCATACTTCTCAACAGACAATCCTGGAGCCTTGTGTGGGCCAGGCAATGCGGGGAACCCGAGCTGGGTCAGATTGAAAGGCTGTACCCACGACACAGCACACAAATGCCCATTGTAGTTAACCCATCGTTTCCTCGTAGCCACCCTGTGAGTGGGTACTGGTGTTGGCCACATTGCACAGATAAGGAAACTGAGGCACAGAATACTTTAAATGACTTGTCTGAGCTGGTGAGAGGCAGAACCAGGATTAGATCGGGGCTCCTGGCTTGGAGTCACCCTCCTGTCGTATATGCAGGTGGCTCCTAGTTGTAACACAAACTACTCAAAGCTGTAAATGGAATAGAGGGGTCCTCAGACTCAGAAAGGGGGATCTAGCCTCGTTTAGATGGGATAGGGAGTTGTTAAGAAAGGCTTCCTGGAGCAAATATATGTTAACCTGGATTTTGACAAGTTAGGAGAAATGGAAAATAGCTATTGTGCAATTCATTCATTCCATAAAGACTGAGCAAGGACTAAGGTGTGAAGAATTGGAATTACACAGGCACCCCTGTGACTGTGGCTTAAGCCTGTTTATCTATCAGTTGTCCTTCATTCTTGGGATCCTGGATCCCTTTGAGAATCTGATAAAAATTCTGAACCTTTGCCTCATAAAACTATACCTAATTCTAGGAGGTTCACAGCTTCTCCTCCTCCCTTTCCCCCGGCCCCAGAGCCCATCTTTGGCTTCGGCAGGGATCCATGGTCTCCAGGCCTAACAACCCTCTGAGCCTCCAGTCCTTCACCAGGGAGGCCTCTACAGTGGTTTTCCCTGAACTCCACTCTGTGAAAGCACCCCTGGAATTCCTTAAAAATGCCCCATTCTGGGCTCTATCCCCAGAACCTGGTTCTTTGCTCCAGACTAGGATATTTCCAGGTGGTCTGCTGTGGGTGCTTGGCTTTGAGAAGCACTCTCTGTAGTAACCCACTGGGAAAGAGACCCTTGGGTAACAACTGTTCAGCCTCTGCCCTCAGACCTCCATTATAGCAGGACTGGAGTTTGGTCTATAGCCGTCTGGTATCTATTGATAGAGTACATGTAAGTGCCAGCCTGGCCAGCAGGAGAAATGGGGGTCGAGGACCCCATCCCTGTAGTAGCCCAGTAACCCCACGCCCATGCTGGTGCTACCTGGAGTCTGCTCTGAACCAGGAACCCTGCCCCAGTTTGAGCTCCAGTGGCACAGACCTCACGTGCTGGCCCCCAAGTTTGTGATCCATGTCAGCTTTTGTCAAATGAGATTTACCACATAAAAATCTAGGTTTTTTTTGCTTCTTGGGGAATATCAGATTTGCTTTTATCCACTGTGCTCCCACAGTTGATGTTACTAAGAAGCAGCTGTCCCGCTTCAGTGGGCATGAGCTCCCCAGGTTGCCCCCACCCTTCACCTTTGTTCCTTGCTTTGTTCTATACTTTCTGGCCCAGGAGTATTTACGTTCATGATTTCTCTCTGCCTTCTCTACCTGTCAGGCCAAGTTGGATTCCAGATCACAGCCCTACTCCTTTATTTGAACAGATTAGGGTTTGCCGAGTCTCCTTCCAGTAGGTCAGTATTCGGCAATGTCTGCTGTGGGCTGGGACCGGTCCTTGCTCTGGGGACACTTGGGCATCTTTAAATGGCACAGCCCCTCCAGGCCCATGTTGACATACCAGGGAGACAGGCCTGAGGCCCCGTAGCTTGAGGTCCTTATACCAGCCTCCTGGAACCCACAGCTGAGCTGTTGAACCTTTAAGGGGGCTTCTTAGCTTGAGATCCTGGGTTTTTGCAGTTACTAGCTTGTGTGAGTTACTTAACCTCTCTATGCCTCAGTTCCTCTTTGAAATATGGGCAGTAAGAGGGCCTGCTTCATAGGATTCAGTGAGTTAGAACCAGTGTTCCCTGAAGTTGTGACACAGAGACCCTGCTTAGAAAATATTTGTCACATAGCAAATAGATGGTCCAGTAAATGTGAGTTCTTATTGTACTTTGAGAAAGTAATAAAAAGTGTGACCCTCTCCTCAGAAAACAGTTTATGTAGTTAGGTTCACGGACCCCACTGCAGGTCTGTCATGGACCCTACATAAGAATGCACAACTTAAGGGAAGGCACACTGCATTGGAGGCTGTGGGGTGGACAGAGGAAGTTTCTTGGCAGAGGGGTGGGGTGGGGAGTCGCTGGGTGACCTTGCATTCTGCATGTTCCCACAGCCGCCCCTGGAGTCCCTGGCCACCGTGGAGGAGACGGTGGTACGCGACAAGGCGGTGGAGTCCTTACGGGCCATCTCACATGAGCACTCACCCTCTGACCTGGAGGCCCACTTTGTGCCACTAGTGAAGCGGCTGGCGGGTGGCGACTGGTTCACCTCCCGCACCTCCGCCTGTGGCCTCTTCTCCGTCTGCTACCCCCGAGTGTCCAGCGCAGTCAAGGCAGAACTGCGGCAGTGAGTCCTAGCCCCTGCCCCCCTGCAAGCACAGGCTTCTCCCCTCCCCTTGGTCCACTTCTCCAGTCTCAGCCCTCACCCAGCTCCTGCTCTTCCATCCCCCAGCCTTAAAGCTGGAGCTCTTTGGGATCCCCCACAATTCCTCCTCCTGAGCCTGCCCCTGCCCCCAGGTACTTCCGGAACCTGTGCTCAGATGACACCCCCATGGTGCGGCGGGCCGCAGCCTCCAAGCTGGGGGAGTTCGCCAAGGTGCTGGAGCTGGACAATGTCAAGAGTGAGATCATCCCCATGTTCTCCAACCTGGCCTCTGATGAGCAGGTGAGGTTGTCTCCCAGTGTCCTCACCAGCCCCTCCCTCCTGAGCCTGCCTCCAAAGAGAAGCCCAGATCTTAACCCCCTGGTGATCTCTCCCATTCGGATCTCCTCGGCAGGACTCAGTACGGCTGCTGGCAGTGGAAGCATGCGTGAACATTGCCCAGCTCCTGCCCCAGGAGGACTTGGAGGCCCTGGTGATGCCCACCCTCCGACAGGCTGCTGAGGACAAGTCCTGGCGCGTCCGCTACATGGTGGCTGACAAGTTCACAGAGGTGGGTTCAGGGCCTTGGTGTGGCCTGTGGATAGGGAGACTGGATGCCCTCAGAGGTGAAGGGGCAGAGCTGCAGGCAAGAGCTGGGATTTTAGATTCACTTGCCGACTTCGGTTGGTTGATGGGGGCTGCTTGAGGTACCATGTTGAGAATGCTTCTGGAGGCAAGTTCAGACTCTGGGAGAGGAGCAGGGAGTGGTGGGAGGTGCTGTGTTCCTGACTTCATCCACTTCCCTCATTTTTTAAGAGTGCAGCTGGAACTCAGAAAGAAGGATTTAATCAGCTGGGCTGAGCGACCCCACCAGTCCCTAGAGACCAGCGACAATGTCTGAGGGTTCCTGGGACAGCGCCTTTCCCACAGGGCCCAGCTATGCTCCATAAGCAGTATTGAGCACCACTTTCTTGCTGGGCTCCGGGGGCAGAGTGAGGTCAGTGCAGCCCCTGCCTTCGGGGAGCAGGCAGTCAGAGGGGATGTTCAGTAACAAACTATTGCAGGGTCCAGGGTGCATAGAAGCATTGAGGGCAGCAGGTAGTGCTCAGCCAGCTCCCACGAGATGACTGTGTGAGGGCCAAGACAGGATGTGTTCTCAGTAGAAGGACAGCACATTCAGAGAAACTGGAGGGGCAAGCTCAAGTGAGAACTTCTGGGGCTGGCTCGTGGGGCCCCAACAGAGATCAGGAGAGATGACAGCATCCACCCAGAGGGACCTTAAGTATCACTCTGCCCTTTTCCTGTAGCTGGTGCGTGTAGATGGAGAGGCCCAAGAAATTCTAAGGACTTTCTAGAGAAGAATAAAACTTGTCTCTTTTAATTGTTTTACATTTGAAATCTAATTTGTCAGATATTAATATAGCTACTCCTCTGTTTTTTGTTTGTTTGTTTTTGTTTTCATGAAATATCTTTTCCCAACCTTTTGCTTTCAGCCTATTTTTGTCTTTGGGTCTAAAATGAGTCTCCTGTAGACATCATATAGATGGGTCCTGTTTTTAAGCCATTCTGCCAATCTGTGTCCTTTGATTGGGGAGTTTAATCCATTAACATCAAGTGTTATTACTGTAAAGGCAGTACTTTGTTCTACCATTTTGCCTTTTAGATTTTATGTCATATCTATTTTTTTTCCTCTTTTTATCTTTACTGATTGCTTCATTTCTATACTCTTCTCCACATCTCTCTCTCCTGTCTTTTCCTATCTGCTTCTAGTGCTCTCTTTAGTATTTCTTACAGAGCTGGTCTCCTGATCACAAATTTTCTTGGTGATTGTTTGTCTGAAAATATTTTAATTTCCCCCTCATTTCTGAAGGAAAATTTTGCTGGATGTAGAATTCTTGGTTGGCAGTTTTTAGTTTTTCTCTCTTAGAATTTTAAATATATCATACTACTGTCTTCTCATCTCCATGGTTTCTGCTGAGAAATCCACACATACTCTTATTGGGCTTCCCTTGTATGTGATGGATTACTTTTCTGTTGCTGCTTTCAAAATTCTCTCTTTCTCTTTGACATCTGATAGTCTGATTAGTAAGTATCTTGGAGTATGTCTGTTGGGATCTGTTCTGTTTGGGGTACACTGCACTTCTTGGATTTGTAATTTTATGTCTTTCATAAGAGATGGGAAATTTTACAGTGATAATTTCCTCCATTAATCTTTCTCTTTTTCCCTTCCCTTCTCCTTCTGGGACATCCACAGCATGTATATTCACACACTTCATGTTGTCAGTCAGTACTCTGAGACCCTGCTCATATTTTTCTTCTCTTTTCCCTGTATTTTCTCTTATGTGTCGGATCTCAAATGTCTAATCCTCTAGTTCACTTGTCTTTTCTTCTGCCTCTTCAAATCTATCGTTGTAGGTTTCCGTTTTTTTTCATCTCCTCTCTTGTGCCTTTCATTCCCATAAGTTCTGTGATTTGTTTTTTCCGACTTTCAGTTTCTTCTTTTTGTTCAGACTTTCAGTTTCTTCTTTTTGTTCACCCATTGTCTTCTTTATGTCTTCCCTCAACTTGTTGATTTGGTTTTTGATGAGATCTTTCATGTCTGTCCGAACATCCTGAATTAGATGTTTCAGCTCCTTTCTCATTTGAATTGTTTATTCCTTTGACTGGGATATGTCTTCGATTTTCCTAGTATGACTCATTATTTTTTTATGGCATCTAGGCATTTGATTTCCTTAATTAGTAATTGGAGGTTGTTTTCACTCTTTTACCTAGGGTTTTCTTGCTGGATGGCTTTGTTCTCTATCTGTTCTTTGACATTCAGTTCACCTTATTCTAGATCTCTAGCATAGGTTTTTGTCTAACTGATAAGAATTTTTCAGTTCTTGTTTTTCTGTTTCTTACCTTGCCTATATGGATCCTTTAATGTGTTTTTAGGAGGGTCTACTCAGATATTATAGACCCCAGTCAGATTTTCCAGACTAGACTGGCCTCCTCTTAGGAGGAAAGGTCACCTGCAATATTTTTCTCTGAGGATGAGACCCAGCAGGTGGACAGACTTTCCTAGAAGCCTCTAAACTCTGTGCTTTTCCTTTCCTGCTTGTCTGCCTCCGGCTTCCAACCAGTGTAAAGTGATGTGGTACCTTTAACTTCAGCAGACTCTCCCTGCTGAGGGCGTAGTTGAGACAGAGGAGAGGTTGTAGGCTGGCTTTAATTGCTTCAGTTTTCCAGTCCCTGAGTCTAAACTCCTTGAGGGAGGAATTCCACCTGAGGTGGGCTCCACCCTTCTTCTGGGGAAGGCGCAGCTTCCAGGGAATTAACTCCTTTCACCTGACCAGCCTCTTTTTCTCTCAGACAAACTTAATTCTGCCCTTGCCTGGGGCAGCTGGAGCCTGAGAAGCCTTGTAGTTCTGTCTCATCAGAGTTCTATGTGAGGTCACAGCTTGTCCAGACTGGTGTATGTTGTGTGCCCGGTCGCTGATGTGGCCCCAGAAGTTGTTCTCACTCTTCCTGCCTGTTTACTAGCTGCTCTGGAGGATGAACTAAATCCCATATCTCACTAAGCCGCCATCTTGGAACTCAAGCATAAGACTTGTGCTGAAAACTTAGTAGGACATGAGTTTGCTTTCTTACTGCTTTTAGGGGTTTCTATAACGAAAATATATTAGAGAAACATGGCCGTGCAGATACCAATATGTATGGAAGAGTCAGCACTAAAGAAAGATTGTTCTATCCCTGCCTTTGGACAGTATGAACTGTATCACGTTGGGTTTTAGGATAAACACTCCGTGAGGGTAGGAATTACAGGCTGTTACAACAGTGCTTGGCAAACAACAGGCACTCAGTAATACTTGTTATGTCATTAAAGGTGCCATTTGCCATGGACGTCATTAGGCCCTTCAAGATTTTATTTCCTTCTTAGTAATTTACCATCCTACTTCTCACTCAGCTGTAAAAATTTACTTTGTAATAGAACCCCAAGTGCCTTGCCTGGTGCCAGGAGAAAGGCAGGACCAAGTATACTGTCTTTCCCCTTAATTATTGTTTTATTTTAATTGCAAAAGTAACAAATCTGAAAACTAATAGAAGTATATAAATCAGACACTGAGGGCCACTGTATCATTAGAATGTTTTGAATCCAGTAACAGAAAACCCATTGGCTCTTAGTGGCTTGAATAGTAAAGAGATGGATTATTTTTAGCACTACAGTACTAAGGCAGCTCCCCCCAACATTGGAATCCTCATTTTGCTTTGTGGGTCAAAGGTGTAGAATGACTTGTCCACGGTTGCTCAGCTGGTACAAGAGTAAGAATCTGAGCCAGATAATGGGACTCCTCTGCTACGTACATGATCCAGAGACTACCCAAATCACCAAGGGGCCACACAGTGAGGGGTCGAAGCTTTAAGACCCGAACAGACTTGCCCAGGGCCACAGGATGGCCCTGGGGCTGGTTGTGGCAGCAGTTCTGAGGCCCAGCCTTGTTCACCTTGTTCTGCTGCCTTTATTTTTATTTTGACTTGACTAACCCACAGTGCCTGCCAAACTCTCTCCCTTTCCCTGCTCTCTTTCCCTGTCTACAGCTCCAGAAAGCAGTGGGGCCTGAAATCACCAAGACAGACCTGGTCCCGGCTTTCCAGAACCTGATGAAGGACTGTGAGGCTGAGGTGAGGGCTGCAGCCTCTCACAAGGTCAAAGGTTAGTGCTTAAAACCAGGACACAACAAGTAGGGGTGTTGGGCTGGTATGGGCCCAGGACATTGTACTCACCTCCCTTTCCTCCCTCTCTCCACCCACAGAATTCTGTGAAAACCTTTCAGCTGACTGCCGTGAGAATGTCATCATGACCCAGATTTTGCCCTGCATCAAGGTGCCGTGGGGTTTGATGGGAGGAGGAGAGCAGGTCCGAATTTTGGTGGGGAATATGGCCTGATGGAAATTGGTTTCCTGGCTTTAAACCACGCAGTTCTTAGGTTTGAAGTAATTATCAGGGTGTGTGATCACTGGCAGCATCTGAGGCCTACGACTGCCCTTGGTGGTTGGGGGCTCCCCACTCCAAGGTTACTGAATCCTGTCATCCAAAGAACTTTGGGATTGGGTGGGGGCTGCTAGGGAAGTGACCATTTAACTGAGGAATTGCAGTTCCCATCCGTGCATGAGAAGGGCTTGTGGGGAATTGGTAGCCCTAACTCAGGTGTGTGCTGTCCCCCTTTCTCTCCCCACCAGGAGCTGGTGTCAGATGCCAACCAACATGTCAAGTCAGCGCTGGCCTCAGTCATCATGGGCCTCTCCCCGATCCTTGGCAAGGACAACACCATCGAGCACCTCCTGCCTCTCTTCCTGGCCCAGCTGAAGGATGAGGTGAGGGCAGGAGGGTCTGGGGAAGTGGCACATGGGTCAGCAATGTAACCAGATTAACCAGGAATCTTCTAGAAGCTCAGGCACCCAGCACTCCCATGAGTTAAATGTTTATGGCACAACCACCTATGCATCCCTTCCTTCCTTTCTTCATTCATTTGGCAATTGTGTTGCCCTACTTCTTGCTATCCTTTTCCTGAGTATTAGGGACACCAAAAAATAAGACAGTTTTGATCCTTAAAGACTTAAAGGTGCAGGGGAAATACAGCAGGCAATCCCTGATTTCCAGAAAGGTGCTTTGATGGATGCGTTTACGGGTTTTAAGTGCAGGCTAAGATGCTGCTATAGAGACCCCAAAACACTGTAACCTCCCTTCTCTGGGTCTGAGGTGCTGCCCTGATTGGAGGGGAAGACATCAGACAGCAGCAGGCCCTAGTCCTCCTAAGGGCAAGTTCCAGCAAGGGCACCCGCCCTGGCTGCTCACATCCTCAGCTGTCCCCTTGGCCAGAGCTGGTCCCCTGACCTCCCCTAGCTGTTCAGGCTGCCTGGAGTCCAGAGAGTGAGAGCTCAAGAGAATTTTACTGTGAGTCTGTTGGTAGTGAGGAGCTGGAGCAAGTCTGGGTGTTAGAAAGGAGCCCTGAGTTTAACATGAAAGGAAAAGCCAAGTGAGTTGGATAGTAGAGGTGCAGGAAAACTAAATCAGAGGGTGCGGCATGGTTCTGGGAGAGGGGATGAGACTACAGTGATGTAAGGATTTGAAATTGTTCAGGAAGCAGAAGGGATGGTGTGGTGTGGAGGTGGTTTGTAGGCCCCCTGGTGTTTACCTTGGTGGTGACAGGACAGATGGTGGGACCGTGTGCCAGGATGTGACTTGTTAATGTCACTTCTGTTTTCTCGTCCCACGCACCACGTGTATACAGGCACAATATGACAGGAAGTGGGAGAAAACTTGGTAACAAAAAGCATTACATCTTGTATCACCAGAAAAACTTGTGTCACTAAATTCTACTACAGGGGGATACTTCTCAACCCCAGAATTAAAATTGAAGGTTTTATATACGTTAAAAACAGTGCACCTTTTAAAGAAAGGTTTCAGAATCCTATTTCTGGCATTTATTTATGTGAACTGCTAATAACATGAACCACCAGTTATTTTCATAAGAACCAAAATACTCTGACCTGAGTAATTTAACTGAGCTGTGCTTCTAATGCACAGTTTTGCCTTACACTTTTGTAGACATGTTGTTAGAAATATAATTGTTTGTATTTGCTTCTGATACCTAAATAGACTCATCTTGGCTTTGAGTGACCCCCTCTGGTTCGCTCTGTGTTCTAGCACTCTCCAAAGTCACAGCATTTTGTTTTCTGGCACAAAGAAAAGGCTCCAGTTCAGCTGGAGCATGGAGGTGAGGCTTTATGTGTTAAAGCAATTCTAGCACTGGGGTACTTTTCTGCCCTGGTTTGAGCTTCTGCAAGCACCATGTGGTAACCTTGCCCCATTAGCCAGTCTGTCTGTCCCTAGGCAGCGTCTCTTACAAAAAGGAAAAGAGCCATCATGGTTTTCTTGAAGTGGCTTATATCTGAAATTTCAGTTTTAGATTTGTAAAGCTTATATTTTACATTTTGACACAAGATTTCCAAACAAAAAAGACCTTTTTCTCAGTATAGCCAAACAGAAGTCTTTTCAAAGGGGGAAGGCCTAGTCCCTGGGCTTTCTTTTCCTCTGCCCTCAGGGTACTAGGCTCACACCAAGGGCCTAAAGGGCAGCTCCCAGGAGCTGGTCAAGAGCCAGACCTTCCTTTGAAAAATGCAGGATTTGAAACACACCAGGTCTGCTTGCTTACTTGGTTTACTGATTCATTTCAGTGGTTTATTTTTATTTTAAGGTCTAAACTAAATTTGACAAGGAAATCATATTCCTTCCTCCGCTCCCACCATCTCCTGACCCCCAGGGAAATGATTTGCGGGCAGGTCTTCCTCTGAGAGCAGGCTCTTCTGTTTGGTCGCTGGCTGACACTCAGACTCAAAATCATATCTGACTTCACAATTCCCAACAAGGGTTGTCTCCTCAGAATTCCCAATCTTGGCTTTCTGAGACATCAAGTTTCCTTCACATTGCTCTATACGAAGGAGTTAAGTTGCTGCTTGGGAAAGCAAGCCTGGTGACAGAGGGAATGTAGTGTGACTCCTTTGCTGCTTTGGAGCCCAGACCCAGATGGGAAGGTGCTTGTTGGAGCACACAGTTATCACTTAGATCCCAAGTTGCAACCCCACGTGGGCACTCAGCTTTGGACTATGCATTGCTAACCTCCTTAAGGGAAAGGAAGGAGACCCATTCAGTGTTGAAGAACAATTCCAGGACTGCTAAATAAATAAATATTCAGTGCCTTTCGAACACACACCGTGGGCTGGGAGCTGAACTTGGGCAGTAGCAGGCCCTCAGGAGATGACCCGGGTTGTTGTGTGCAGTGCATCCTCTCAGAGCCTTCCTGTCCTCTCCCCAGTGCCCCGAGGTGCGGTTGAACATCATCTCCAACCTGGACTGTGTGAATGAGGTGATCGGCATCCGGCAACTGTCTCAGTCCCTGCTCCCTGCCATCGTGGAACTGGCTGAAGATGCCAAGTGGCGGGTGCGGCTGGCCATCATTGAGTACATGCCCCTGTTGGCTGGACAGCTGGTGAGCAAGGAAACCTGGGCTGCCAGGCAGCATGCGCCACCTTGGTCAGTGCAGAGCAAGAGATAGGACCAGTGCCTTGTGGAGGAGATAGTCACTGGGTACCATAAGCCCTCAGTGGATGGTGTGAGGACTGCTTGAGTGGGTCAGAGGCAGGCACACCAGAAATAGAGCCTTAAAGGATGAATAGAATTCAACAAGCGAGAGGAGGGAAGGGAGCACATTAGATACAGTTGAGAAGTAGCTGGTCTGTTTAGGGTAGATGTAGTTTCCTTTTGAAATTCTCTCTACCATACTCCCTTGATCTCTTGCCTCCTTTTCTGCAGGGGGTGGAATTCTTTGATGAGAAACTCAACTCCCTGTGCATGGCCTGGCTCGTGGATCATGGTGAGTATCTCCAGTAAGGGGGCAAGTGGAGAATGGAACTCTGATAAGGGCAGATGAATTTGCAGAGCTAGTGGGGGGTGGGGAGAGGCTATAGTTCCATTTTCCTTTTCCTGTTGGGTGCTGATGTAGGCCAGCTCCCTTGCCTTTTTTATAATCCTAAGAAGTACAGGGTTGGAGGGAAGATGGCAGGTTGACCAGGGTGCTGCCCGGTCTACGGAAGGGTCCAGGGCCACAAGCAGACATACTTGGCTTTGACTCCTGCCTTCTGGCTGTGTAGGGTCCTGCAAGTGACTCACCATCTTTCAGCCCCACGTTCATTCTGTGAAACATAGGTTTCATTCCAGATTTTCAGGACCAGTGTGAGAATTGTTCATTTTTTCGCTGAGTGGTAAAAATAAAATTTACACCCTCTTTATCAGGTACTGAGAAAGTATTAAATAATTTGCTTGGGCATATCATTTCTCAGAGCCTTGGTTTGCTCTTCTGTAAAATGAGCCTAATAATGGAACCTACCTCTTGGAGCTGCTGTGAAGATACTGTGTATTAAAGCATGTTCAGTGACACGTGGTACCCTAGGAAGCACTTTCTTCTTCTTGGGCTAGAGTTTATTGGCTTGCACTTGGCCTGGCCCCCTAGGGATTGCTCAGAAGGAGTAGTGAGCATAACCCTTGCTCTCTCTGCCCACAACAGTGCATTACCTCTGGAATCACAGCCCCCACCCCCCCTTGCCTTCTCTGTTACGCAGTCTATGCCATTCGTGAGGCAGCCACCAGCAACCTGAAAAAGCTGGTGGAGAAGTTTGGGAAGGAGTGGGCCCATGCTACCATCATCCCCAAGGTCTTGGCCATGTCTGGGGACCCCAACTACCTGCACCGCATGACAACACTCTTCTGCATTAATGTGAGCACCTGAACTGCCCCCTTCCCCACCCCACCCCACCCCCATGGGCATGGGAGAGGAAGGATGGTTTGGGAATGGGGCAATGTCATGGAGTTGGGGTCACTAGGATGAGAGCCCTGAGGAATTGAAGGCTAGGAGTGGGGGTTCCCAAGGTCACAGGCTCTCTCTGGGAGCAGGTACGTCACTGCTGGGAGATCAAGGACTAGTCTGAGACCTCTCCTTCCTGGTAAAGTTTTGTCTGTCTGTTAACCATTACTTTATAAAGTGTGCAGGCTCCAGAATCAGACCTAGGTTTCTATTCTAGGTCTGCCTTATATTAGCTGTAGACCTTTGGAAATTTACCTAGTCACTTAGCACTTCAGTTTTCTCACCTGTAAATAACCATACTTGTAACCGCAATTAATGAACTCATCAGGTGCTGAAGATGAATTTATTTAGCCATGCAGAGTGCCTAGAACAGTGGTACATAGGAAGTACTCCTGTCTATAAACCATGCATGTAACTAGAAATTGAAAGATGAAAACTTATGGTCAGAATGCTTCCTTATATTTTTTTCTTCCTTTGCTACACTGAAGAGCACTGCACTCGAGGGACCCCTGGGTTTAGATATTGGGACTCCATCCCAGAGGAAAAGGAGATGTATGAGGACAGTGAGCCGGGAGTCCCCAGGTCAAGGAGATGGGGTGGGGGAATTGCGATGGGACCTTGAGGAAGATAGATTCTCCCATAGTGCTCACCTCACCCTTAGGGCCTGACCTTCCGTAAGTGCTCTGATCATAAAAGGAAATTGGGGGTGAGCAGTGAATTTGGGAGTACATGGGAATATCAGCTGCCTGCCTCTCCCCACCCCCAGGTGCTGTCTGAAGTTTGTGGGCAGGACATTACCACCAAGCACATGCTGCCTACTGTCCTGCGGATGGCTGGAGATCCTGTCGCCAACGTCCGCTTCAACGTGGCCAAGTCCCTACAGAAGATAGGGCCCATCCTGGACAACAGGTGAGGCCTGGGGCCCCCAACACCAGCTGTTACCCCTTGACAAATCTTTGATCTTTGAAGATTAAGTACAGGGATTGAGGCCTGGCACTGCCCTTTGCTTGTGCGACTGCGGTCTGTCCTTCCCTTCTCTGGGTTCTAGTTTCCTTAACTAGATGGGCCTTCGTTAAGTGGCTCAGCAGGCAGAGTTTTCGCCTGCTATGCCAGAGACCCGGGTTCATTGCCCAGTGCCTGCCTGTGCAAAAAAAAAAAAAAGGAATATATAACTTAACAACAACATCAAAAACATCCAATACCGGGAATAAATTTAATGACAGACATATGAACTGCCAGATGTACAAAACGTTGCTCTGAGAAATTAAGAAAGTCCTACTTAGTATTCATGGATAGACGGCTCCCTGATGTTATCAGTACATGCAGCACAATCCTGGCAGATTCCAGCAGGTTGTTCGGTGAGAAATTGAGAAGCTGATTCTGAAATTCACTGGGAAATGTAAAAATCTGGAATAGCCAGGGTTGTCTTGAAGAAAAGTGCTGGAGAACTTACACTACCGGACATCAAGACTTGTCATAACGCCATAGTAAAGTCAAGCAAAGAGATATTGGCACAATGATATTTATATGCCCCAGGAGATAATCACAGGGCACTGGAAGAGACCTGCACATCAGTAAGAGCAGGCACCACAGCAGCTAGTGGAGAGAGGAAACTGTTTGACGAATAGTACTAGGTCAGCTGAATATCTGTGTGGCAGAAAAAAAACCTTAACTTCGACCTCTGTCCATAAACAAAATTAGAAATGACAGACAATAATCAGAAAGACCTAAAACAAACATTGTTCTAGTTTGCTAGCTGCTGGAATGCAATATACCAGAAATGGAACGGCTTTTAACAAGGGGAATTTAATGAGTTGCTAGTTTACAGTTCTAAGGCCGAGAAAATGTCCCAATTAAAACAAATCTATAGAAATGTCCAATCAAAGGCATCCAGGGAAAGATACCTTGGTTCAAGAAGGCCGATGAAGTTCAGGGCTTCTCTCTCGGCTGGAAGGGCACATGGCAAAGACGGCGTCATCTGCTAGCTTACTCTCCTGGCTTCCTGTTTCGTGAAGCTCCCCGGGGGGGGCGTTTTCCTTCTTCATCTCCAAAGGTTGCTGGCTGGTGGACTCTGCTTCTCGTGGCTATGTCGTTCTGCTCGCTCTCTCTGAATCTCTTTCTCCAAAATGTTTCCTCTTTTATAGGACTTCAGAAACTAATCAAGACCCACTCAAATGGGTGGAGACATGTCGTCACCTAATCCAGTTTAACAACCACTCTTGACTAAATCACATCAACCCAGGGAGATGATCTCATTACAGTTTCAAATATACAGTATTGAACAGAGATTATTCTACCTTTATGAAATGGGATTTATATTAAAACATGGCTTTTCTTAGGGGGCAAACTTCCTTTCAAACCAGCACAAACATTAAAAACCTAGAAAATGTAGGTAAATAGCGTCATGATTTGAGGTAGACACGGATTTAACAACTCACAGAAACCACTAACCAAAGAAAGGAAAAAATTAAGTTGATAAAAATTATGACCTATTCATCAAAAGAGACAGCATTATGAGAGTAAAAAGCTCCTGACTACAAGGAGATAGTTCCAAAACACGTTTCTGACAAAAGACTCATATCCAGTATATTTTGTTACATATCAGTAAGACAGACCCCAGAAGATGGCACTTAAAAAAGAAATTTTCCACATAGGCTATGGAAGCATGAGAGAGGGTGCTTAGCATCATTGGCCATCAGGAAGAGGCAAAGTAAATTTCAGTGGGGCATCATCACTGCCCCTCCTTTTCCCCCATACCTAAACTTGAAAATATGGATGTGAACCGTTAGAATTCTCCTGTGTTGTAGGTAGGGCTGTAAATTGCTACAAGCACTCCAAACTGGTAGACCCTAATGAAACTAATTATACATACTGTGCTTGTGTCTGTCAAACAAATGTTCCTGGTAGCTTTGTTCCTAATAGCCATAAAACAGAAACAACCCAAGTGCCTGTCAACTATAGAGCAGATAAATTGTGATTTACTCCTACAATGAAATACTGTGTTCAGGAAAGAAAAAGAGAGACAACTGCCTGTGCAACAGTTTGGTGAGTCTTACAGACATCATGGTGATGGAGGTGATGGAAAGAAGGCAAACCCAAAACACCCTCTGATTTCATTTATATCAGGTTTAAAAATAACCGAAACTAATGAAGATGATAGAGCCGAGAAAGTGGTTCTTCAGGGTAGTGAGGCTGTCAGCTGGAGGAGGACACACAAAGCCTGCTGAGCAACTGGAACATTCTCTCGACCTGTAGGTCATAGTGGTAGCTCCACAGATGTGTCTGTACTGAAAACGTGTGACCCTCCTTCTATGTAATTTATAACTCACTAAAACCAAATAGGCAATGAGAGAAAGTCATCACATGCTTTTACAAGTGCGTTTAACTTAGGAATTGGATGTCACTAGAGGTAGGGAAACTTGCCGAAGGCCACAGGAGAGATGTGGATGGCATGAGTAGCAAAATTGTCTGGAGACAAGGGACCAGATTGAAGAGATACTCCTACTTTCTCTTTGTCTTTGTTCCAGCACCCAGCCTCACATCTTAAATTTCTCTCTTCTGAAGTCCACTAGTAGACCTTTGACTCTGGGCATAAGCATGTTCCCCTGGCCCCTTTGGGTGAGTGTGGGTGCCTGCTTTGGGCCCCAGGTGTGCCACTCTCCAACTTCCTATGCTCCCTTAGTTCTCTTGTCTTCCTCCTGGCCTAAGCTCCAGGGGATAGGCACCAAGAGTGGTTGACTCATCACTGCCTTCCCACCTAATACCTAGTAGATCTCAGGATAGTTGTTTGAATGGATGAAAGCCATCCATCCAGTGAGCCTCAGAGACATTAGGGACCTGTGACTCATGTCCTGCTTTCCTGTACTGCTCTGACCAACCCCCCACCCCCCCCATGCCTGTACTGGGCACAGAGACCTCCATCCAGGTTCAGCAGACTTCTTGCCTTTAAAGTAATTGTATCCCAGGCCTCAGAGACTTCTAATTCACATATGTAGCTGTCTGTCCTTGACTCTGGAAATACCACCCACCTGGTGTTTTGCTGTATACACACTGCTCGGTTCTCTCTGCCTTTTCTGTTGCCCCCAGCTCAGCTGGCTCCCTTTCCCCCTTTCTCCTTCCAGCACGCTGCAGAGTGAGGTCAAACCCATCCTAGAGAAGCTGACCCAGGACCAGGATGTAGATGTCAAGTACTTTGCCCAGGAAGCTCTGACTGGTGAGACCTTGAGAATGCAGAGACTGCCAGGGGAGGGTAGTCTAAAAGGAGAGGCACTAGTGAGCAGCAGCTCCTGGGGAGGGGGATGGACAGGAACACTGTGGGCACAGGAGAGCTGTGGTTCTGATGCCTGCCTGTTTCTATCCTTCAGTTCTGTCTCTCGCCTGATGCTGGAAGAGGAGCCAATGCCTGCCTCTGGTGTCCACCCACACACCCCCTACAAGTCCTTCCTCAGGGAGGCAGTTGGGGAACTTCGGCTGTCACTCCCTGTGCATGGTCTGACCCCAGGCTCCTTCCCCCAGCATGGTTGCTCCTCCTCCCAGCCTAGGGAGACTTCTTACTGTCCCCTCATGGTGGCTGAGGGACAGGTAGGACAGGACAGCAACTTTGGGAGAAAGGGGGTGTTCCTGCCCATGTCAGGAGAGAGATATGAGCATCCCCAGGAACCTGCTGCTGTAGTGGGGATCCCCTTCCCCCTACCTACTTATACCCCTCCCTTCTTTCCCCTCAGTGGTTTTTTGTGTCTACTGTGCCATTTTATTCCTTTTTTTTTTTTTTCTTACCCCTTCTCATAGAGAAATAAAGGTCTAGAAATAGCCAGTTGTCTGATCTTAGTCATCAGAACAAAAGGGGGTTATGCCTCATCAAGGCCATGGTCTCAGCCCTTCTCACCAGGCAAGACTTAATTACTAGGCCTCTTCCCATCTGTGGTCCCTAAGAGCGAGAAGGATTCTCTGGGTACTCAGTTGCAGCCTACAAGGAGAGGGTCCCAAAGGTGTTTGGGGGGCAGTTCAGATAGCAAACAGTGCCCGTGAATATGCTGGGTAAAAGCAGGTAAGTACCTTTTAACCAGACTACCTGGGTCCACATCATGGCTCCTTCAGTTAATAGCTATGTGATCTTGCGCAGGTCACCCAATTTCCCTGAACGCAGTTTTGTACTCTGTAAATGGGGATGACAGAAGGAACTAAATCGTAGATTTGGTTGTGAAAACTGAGTTCATACCATCAAGTGTATCACAGTGTGTGACATATAGAAATCAAGAAGAGTTGGCTGTCAATTGCCAGAGAACCCCTGTGGGCAGTCCCTGTGTGCCAGGAGAGGACTCGGCCCTATCCCTGAGGATGTCTCAGAATGATAAGGGCTGTAACAAAGTGGAAAGGAAAGGGGACTGTGACAGGAGAGAGGAGCAGTTGGTTCTCAATGTCCATGATCCCGTTTCTTAGTATAGAAGCTCCAATTTTTAGTTGGTGACATGACTGTCTGGATTCTAGGCCATTTCTCAACATCACTAGAAACCTGGTATTCTGCTACACTTACATGCAGCAGAATCAGTAACAGATGAAGAGGCTGATTCCAAAGTAGAGAGCATTTTGGAGCAAGCTAAAGATTTGAACTTTATCCTAGAAGGCAGAGCAGCCACAGGGGTTTTGGGCAACAGGGTGACAACATCAACCATAAGGGAGAGACCAAGGCCAGGGGACCTGGAGGAGATATTCTGGTCTAAGTACAACAGTTTTGACATGGAGCCAGGACTATGGAGGGAAAGGGGAGGGTGAGAAAGACCCACAGAGATGGTCACTGGTGATGTATAGATGGATGGAGGTGGAGGGAAGGATAGGGGGAGAGTCATCTTGGCAACAAGGATTTGCCTCCTCCCTCAGAAGAAGCAAGTCTTGGTTCCTGCAATCCTCCACATATGCTTCAACACACGCTTTTGCTTGTCACATTAACCTCTACCTGGGAAGTTTTCCTGCGTCACTCAGTATAGAGGGTAAGGGAAGTGGGATGGAGTCATCCAGGTGAGGGTGAAGAGCTTGAACTTGCTGTGAGAACAAGATCTGGTAAGAATGTTGGCAAGATATCTGTGGTTAGAACTGGAGTTTGGAGATCAGGATGGCCTCGAGGAGAGAACAAAACGTATGCTGGGACTGAGAAGAAAGGACAGAGTTTGAGGAGGCTGATTTAATGCTACTTCTCCTTTTCAGATCCACAAATAGTTACACAAGGAGGAGTAGGAAGGAAGACCTTGTCCTTCCCCTGTCCTCAGACACAGAAAGAAGCATCTGTGTAGCCTCAGCATATCTTGTCTTCTGCCTTCTGTCTGAAGGAAATCCCCACTCCACCTTCTCCCTTTAGTCGTTCCTTGTACAGCCATGTCTCCAAATAAGGAGGGTTTGGGGTGTGATGGAGGGTCTTTAGACTGGAAAGACCAGATGCTACAAACTTCCCCCAGAGGAAAAATTAATTGATTTTCTCTGGTACTTTTAAGATTCTTTCAGGGCTCAGCCAAGGAGGGAAGCTGCCCTTGTCAAGTAGGCAAGGATGAAAAGCAGGGCAGGGCTGGATTAGTAGTACTACAGAAAATCAAGGCCCATGACCCCTTAGCCACAATTCCAAATTTCAGAAGTCCCTGAATGAGTAACTGGGGTTAAAATCTGATCTGACTTGAACTGATTTAGCAGCAAAACCTAGACTGTTATGTTTTCCCTCTTAAATGGGCAATATATAGCAGCAGAAATATTAACACATAATGCACACAAGTGTAAAGCAAAAATATTAACACATACACACAAGTGAAAAGATAAAAACCCACAAAAGTCCAGGCCCAGAGGTCAGCTGTTCATTTTTACCAGACATTTAAAGATCAGTACCAATTCTTCAAAAAGAAAAAATGAATAACAGAAGGGGAGAGTACACTTTCCAACTCAGTCAAGTCCAATATTACCTTGGTATCAAAACTAGACATCAAAGGAAAACTACAGACCAATACCTACGTACATGGTGCAAATAGAGCCACAACAAATAACAGCAAACTGAATCCACCATTACATAAAAGAATTAAACAACATGACCGAGTGAAATTGACCCCAAGAATGCAAGATTAGTTTAACCCCTGATGGTCAGTTAATGTAATATGCCAATATCAGTAGAATTAAAAAACCACATGATTTGAATATTTGCAGAAAAAGCATTTGAAAACAAAAGCCACTTTCAGGATAGGAACAGAAGAAAACTTCAACATGATAAAGCTCATCTAAAAAACACAGCTAACATCATACCTAATGGTGATTCCTCTAAGCAGGAACAGGAAAAGGATGGCTGCTCTCATCAGTACACTCAACATTATACTGGAGGACAGTTAGAAAAAGAAATAAAAGGTACCTAGATTTGAAAAGAAATAAAATTACCTTTTTTTTGGGCAAATGATATGCTCTTGTATATAGAAAACCTTAAGGAATCCACTAAAAGACTATTTGAACTAATAAGTTTAGCAAGATTGCAGGATAGGAAATCAGTATATTAAATTGATTGTATTTCTATATACTTTATATGATGAACAATCGAAAATGAAATTAAAATTGCATTTATAATAGTATAAAAATTCTCAGGAATACTTTTAACAAAAAAGTACAAAACAAAATTTCAAAACATTTTTAAAAGAAATTAAAAACTAAATAAATGTTAACTATATCATGTTCATGGATCCTGAAAGACTTAATATGGTTATGATGACAGTACTCCCCAAATTGCTGTACATTTTTAACACAATCCCTATCAAAATCTCAGCTGACAAACCAATTCTAAAATTCAAGTACAAGGAACCCAGAAAAGCCCAAACAACCTTGAAAAAGTAAAGTTGGAATATTCATACTTCCCAGTTTCAGAACTTAATACAAAGAAATGGCAATCAAGGCTTAGCAAAAAACAAACCTGTAGATCGATGGAGCAGAATTCAAAGTACAGAGAGAAAACCATATGTTTATGACCAAGTGATTTTCAATGAGTGTCACCACTGTTGAATGGGGGAGTCAACAGTCTTTTCAACAAGTCATGCTGGGACAACTGAAAACCACATGCAAAAGAATAAAGTGTGACCCTTCATATCATACACAAAAATTAATTCCAAACTGATCAAAGGCCTAAATTTAGCTAAAACTATAAAATTTTTAGGAGAAAACATAAGGGTACATCTTCAGGACTTTGGATTTGACAATGGATTCATAGATAATGCCATCAACAGCACAGGCAACAAAAAATGTATACTATTGCATCATAATTAAAACTTCAGTGCTTTAAAAGACAATATCAAGAAAGTGAAAAGACAATCCATGGAAGAGAAAATATGTGCAAGCTATATATCTGATAAGGGCCAGGTATCTAGAATATACAAAGAACTTTTACAATTCCATTAAAAAAAAAAACCCAAATGAAAAATAGGCAAAGGTTCTGAAAATTAGGAAAGGAAGACGCAGAAATGGCCAACAGAACATGGAAAGGGGTTTGACATTATTAGTTATCAGGGAAATGCAAATCAAAGCTGCAAAGTATACCTTCAAGTATGACTAGGTCAAAAAATCAGATAGTAGCTGATGTTGCTGAGGCGGTAGAGAAATTGGAACCTTCATACATTTCAAGTGGTGATGTGAAATAGTGCACCCACTTGCTGCCAATTCCTCAAAAAGTTAAACATGTTATAATTTGACCCAGCAAGTCCAATATTACATACATACCCAAGAGAACTGAAAACATTAAGTCTACCCAGGAACTTCACACAAATTTGGAGCAGCATTATTCGTAACCAAATGGGGAAACCGCCCAAATGTCCATTAATTGATGAATGAAGAAAAATTGTGGTATGTTGATATAATGAAATATAATTTAGCCATAAAAAAGGAATGTAAAACTGATACATACTCCAACAAGGATGAACTTTGAAAACATGTTGAATGAAAGAAACCAGATACAAAAGGCCACATATCAAATGATTCCATTTATATAAAATGGACAGAATAAGCAAACCTATACAGACATAAACTAGATTTGTGACTGCCACAGGCTGGCAATGGGAGTGGACAATGGGGAGTGACTGCCAGTGGTTACTGGGTTTTTTGATATGATGAAATGTTCTGGAACTAAACAGTGGTGAGTGCTGTACAACTCTGTAAATATACTAAAAGCCACTGGTCTGTACACTATAAAAAGATGAAGTTTTGTGAATTGTCTCAATAAAACACAACAGTAATAACTAAGAGCAAGAGAAACAAAAATAAGCAGTAGACTGGATTTGGGCAACTGGAGGTAGTCTGCTAACCTATGTAAGTAGGTTTCCAGGCATAAAACAGAATTCCTTCTCCCCTTTCCACAAAGTAATACTTGTTTTAAGTAATATTTTGTTCTAGTTTGCTAGCTGCCAGAATGCAATATACCAGAAACAATGGCTTTTAAAAGGGGGAATTTAATAAGTTGCTAGTTTAAAGTTCTAAGGCCAAGAAATGTCCCAATTAAAACAAGTCTATCGAAATGTCCAGTCTAAGGCATCCAGAGATAGATACCTTGGTTCAAGAAGGCTGATGAAGGTCAGGGTTTTTTTCTCAAGTGGAAGGGCACAAGGCGAATACAGTCAGAGTTTCTCTCTCATCTAGAAAGGCATGTGGTGAGCATGGCATCTTCTGCTAGCCTTCTTTCCTGGTTTCCTTTCACAAAGCTCCCCGGGAGGCATTTTCTTTCATCTCCAAAGGTCGCTGGCTGATGGACTCTGCTTCTCGTGACTATGTCGTTCTGCTCTGCTCTCTCTGAATCTCTTTCATTCTCCAAAGTGTTTCCTCTTTTATAGGACTCCAGAAACTAATCAAGACCCACCCAAATGGGTGGAGACACACCTTCATCTAATCCATTTTAGCAACCACTTGATTAAATCACATCTCCAGGGAGATGATCCAATTACGGTTTCAAACATGCAGTGCTGAATAGGGATTAGAAGAAATGGCTGCCCTTACAAAATGGGATTAGGATTAAAACATGGCTTTTCTAGGGTACATACATTTCAAACCAGCACATTTCAAAGATTTTCAATAAACTCTTCTATCAGTTTTTACTTTGACAGCATTATAATCACAGTATATACTCAGGACTATTTTAATCCTTTAATAATTGCTTACACTTACTTATTAGCACACTGGTCAAATTTTATAAACCTGTGTTGTTAAGGAAAATATGTAATTTACAAGCGTTGTAAATAATACCATACATATGTCCAAAAGGATCAAATTTATGGTGGACAGATCTGATACTTAATTCTAAGTTCATTATTTAAAAAAAATAATAATAATACTCAAGGGAGATCAAGATAGCAGAGTAGGATGCTCCAGGAATCCAATCCTCCACAGAAGCTTTGAACAACTAGCAAAAAATGGCAGTCATGTTCTTCAACGGTCCAGAAAACAGTTAAAGTGTTGCAGTAAACATAACCCTTTAAACACAGTGAGCACTGAATCAAGAAAATGCGATTTTAAATGGTATGTTGAATTCATGATACCCTGCTGGCCCCTCCCCTACCTCCTCCCCAGCTTGGAGCTCTCAGCATGGGCGTTTGGAACCACTCAGGAGGAAGAGTAACCCCTATGTAAGTACTGGGTGGGTATATGTCTGTGACAATCTATCTGATGGCAACATGAGGGAATAAATCAGGACACTGGTCTATTGTGCCATATCAAAATTTGCCCTGCACACAGAAGCAGCTTGTGGACAGCTAATAAATCAGAGAAATGTGGGGTAAAGCCAGCTTTAAGACATAATAGAGTACCTGGGAGGGAGGGAAAGTATTTGTGCTGGCTTGAAATGATGTATGTACCCTAGAAACCCCATGTTTTAATCTTAATCCCATTTTGTAAGGGCAGCTGTTTCTTCTAATCCCTATTCAG